>BMAC01000357.1:25265-38592 GCA_014905375.1 Phtheirospermum japonicum | reverse complement strand
AGACATATAGTAAGAAAAATATCTGGGTTGAAAAAAAACTGACTGCACTGACTCCATGGACATGTAGTAAGAAATTCGGAAGACATACAGTAAGAAATTCTGGGCAGAAAAAAAAAAGAAAACGCCGAAAATAAATTCCGGCAGCCGAAAAACATTCCGGCGGCCGGAAAGTATTTTCAAATGATCAAGAAAAGAAAATGTGACCGTAAAAAAATTTCGGCGCCGGAAAATTTTCCAGCCGGCCGCTAACTTTATATTTTGCTGGGAAAAAAAAAATTCGTCGGAAAATTTTCCGGTGGCCGGCGGCAGGTGACAGCAGGTGGCGGCAGCATGTGGCCCCATTTTATTATTATTATTATTATTATTATTATTATTTTAAATAAGGGTATTGTGATATATTTATATCATAATTTTGGATTATTTGACAAAAAGTAGGTACTATTTGACTTAAAATTTGATGGAAGACTAATTAGTAAATGGATCTCTACTTGGGGTACTATTTGACAATTTCCCCTAAGAAAAATAATTTTATCGCACTCGCAATCGCATCTTTGCTAGTCGTACACCTATAAACTTTATTTATAAAAATATTATTTAACCAAATGTCATACATGTCTTTATACAATTCCAACACACTCTTATTTATCTCAACTACTAAAAACACCTATTCAATATAAAAACTACTACACACACACCCATTAAAAGACACAAAAATATAATTTAAGATTTTCAATATTTTATTCAATAATCACAATACAAAAAAAAAAATCAACCTCACTTCTTTTTTTTTTTAAACATTTCTTTTACCAAACCTCAATTCTTCGAATATAACAAATAATCAATAATTGATGATAAAAATAATGAGAACAACCAATGCCATTATTTTTTTTTCCCTTTTGTTTGATTAACTCTTAATTTTGCATCCCTATTCTTAAATTTAGTTCCAATCTTGATAAACTGCTCACGACCTAATCGGCAATGGTCTGCCGAAACTTCGATGAAATTTCGGCCACAGTCGTGTTTCTATGTTGTTTTTTGAACCGATGTAGAAGTTGATTTTACATCAGATATAAAAAGTAGTAAAAAAAAGTAATAAAAAAAAAACACTTTCCGGAATTTTAAGCAAATTCTGCCCAATATGACCAAAATATTAACATTTTCCAATAGACCAAGGCCGAAATTTTGAACAGATTTCAGCCAATATTGTCTGATTTATCCCTGAACCTTAAATTCGCCTAAATTGAAAATACATATCTCAACTTTTAATTTTCATATTAATAACAAAATAAACTCAATCTAAAAATAATATAATTTTGATTTGTCATACAGACTATCAAATTAAACCCAAAAAATTGAATTTCAAATATGGTCCAAAACTTGAATGAAAAGAACTTTCATTATCTCGTGCTCTCTGGCATCTGACATGGTAGGCTTGTTGGCGGTTTGTGGTCGTGGACGACGATCGTTCACGACGAGTGGTGGTCGTGGAGGTGGGCGAGTGACTCAGTTCCTGACGAAATATGCATTTCTTTTCTGCTTCTCTTCCTCATTCTTCTTCTTCTTCTTCTTCTTCTTCTTCTTCTTCTTTTAATGTGATTGGTTAGAATATTGCCAACGAGGATAGATGAGGGAGCGGTGAGACACATGACCTAAGGTTATTGTGCCGCAGATCGAGAACAAACAAAGGTGATGGGGTGGATCTGGTGTTGAAGAGGATAGATTGAAGGCGTCAATTTTTTTCCTAATGAAAATGAGAGTTCAACAACGAGAGTGTTTTTGGGGTAGGGTTAATTTTATGCATTTTGAAATGACAACCATGGCACTTGAATTAACAATACAATGGAAGAAAATTGTAGCCTATTCATCATAAATTATGCCACTTGCCAACCAACAAATATCATGTGTCAGTTGGAGGAGAAGCACAGAAACTTCCATCTCTCTTTATATAAGGAAATGACTATGGTGCATTCACGGCACTATGCCCCCAACCTCTTTCATTTACATTCGTTGTTTTCTTAATATAAAAAGTTTAAACTTAAATATAAAAAGCTTAAATTTAATTAGATGGCTTCTATAATTAAAAAATAGTAGAAGTTTCCTTTATATAATAAGAGGGAAGGAAAATATTATAATAATTTATAGCAAAAATATCATATTTGGAACTCATAAATTTGAAAATATTGTATATCATTTAAATATATTAGGTCACACATTAAATTATCAAATATATTCAAAATGAACTTTGTATTAAATATCACTCAAAATAAACTTGAGGGAGAGGGAGAGGAAGCATATTTATCTTTATAATGCTTTCAAAATGAACTTGAGAGAGAGAGAGAGAGAGAGAGAAAGAGAGGAAATATGAATATCTTTATAAGGTATTATTAAATAAATAATATATTTTTAATACAAAATTGAGAAAATAATACATTAATACTTAAAAAAGTATTAAATTTTTGGGTTGGGAGGCCACTCCCAAGCGCGTCCCATCCTATTATTTATTTAAAAAAAATAAATAGCGGGACGCCATTGGGAAGGGCGTCCCACACCTTTTTAGTTAAAAAAACATTTCGGGGTGGAATTGAAAAAAAAATGTTTGGGGGTGGTACGCCTTTCGAAGTGGCGTCCCGAGTTAGATTGCAAATAAAAAAAATTGGGGGGCAGGACGCCCTTGGGAGTGGCGCCCTGGGCTGAAATGAATATATATATATATATATATATATATATATATATATATATAATATATATACACACACACACACACACACAACCCTAGCACACGCACACAATCATTCCCCCCGCAGCGGAGAAAGAAAGCAGCGGGCACAAGGAGAAAGAAAGCAGTCCTCTACCAATTTTCTCTCCCAACTTCTTCAAAAGGTAAGTTTTAATTTATTTTATGAAAGTAGTTATTTTAATCAATTGTAATTATTTTTTAGGTGAATAAAAAACTCATTTATTGTAAAATTGATAGTTTTTTTTTAATTTATATGTTCGTGAATTAAATGTGAATATTTTTAGGATATGTTTGTGAATTTTTTTTAGTGAATTTAAATGTGAAATTATATGTTTTTGAATTTAAATGTGAATACTTGTAGAATATGTTTGTGATTGTTTTTAGTGAATTAAATATGAATTTATATGTCTGTGAATTTTCTTTAGTGAATTTATATGTTTTTGTTAATTTTAGTTGTTAATTGTTTGTGAAATCTGAATTTATTAATTTATGATAAAATTATTAATTATGTGAATAATTAAATTTGTTAATATGTCAATTGATTTATTTTGTGTAAAATTCTTAATTATGTGAAAAGTTAAATTTATATGAAATTATTAATTATGTGAAAAAAGTTTTAATATATTTATTTTGTCAGAAACCATTAATTATGTGAAAAATTCGAATTTATTCGATTCTTATTTAGTTTTTAATTATTTAATAAAATTAATTTTATTTGTTAATGAGAAAATTATTAATTTTGTGAAAATATTAATATATTCTTTTTGTGTTTAGTTGTTAATTATTTACGAATATGGAATTTATCTATTTGGGAAAGATTTCTAATTACGTGAATCTTTGGGTATTATTTAATTTGTGAGAAATTATTATATTATGTGAAAATTCGAGTTTATTCGGTTCTTGTTTAGTTGTTAATTATTTAATAAAATTTATTCGGTTTTAGAAGTAAGCGCACATATGACAAATATGTCTTCTGACAATGAATACGACATGTATGCATCAATTGTACTAGACGAGGGTGGATATGCCAATGTAGATTTCACCGAACATCATCCCCCTCCCCCACCGATGATCTCGAACTATCACGCCGATTGCTTCAGACCAGATGAAGGAAGCGATTCTGAAAATAGTTTAGATGAACTAGACGATGGTGATGAAAATGATAAGGAATTCTTTCAGTTGGGGGGGGTATCATTCCAAATGAAGATTCTTTTGAACCTACCGTGGATGAACGTGTCCCTACAACCCATAAACGAGCAGATAGAGGATCGACACTCTACAAGAACATACCATTTTTCGATCACGTATACGAAGACATTCTTATTGATTCTATTTGTGTCCCTCAACCGGACTACTACTACGATAAAGACGAAGGAGTGTTGAGAACAGGCATGATATTCAGAGATAAAAGACATTTGATGTGGGCAGTCAAAGATTACTCTGTGCGCATCGCTAAGTGTGCGTATAGAGTGGTACAGAGCAATCCAACGGTTTGGAAAGTTGTTTGTTAATCAAAATCACTTTGGGAAAATCATGTAGATATTCTGAATCCAGTAATCAACGAATCACCCGAATGCGAATGGTGTCTCCGCACTAGTTTTCGTAAACGAAAGGGTGCTTGGGTAATCACAAGACTGGGTTCTGCCCACAAATGTGTTGCATCTTTTACATGTCATGATCACTCCAATTTATGTAAAAACATGATTGTCATGCTCATCACCACTCACGTCGAGCAAGATCCATTATATGGTGATGCACATGTCCAAAAGGCTGTCAAACAAGAATATGGTTATGAAGTGCCATATGACAAGGCATGGCAAGGTTTGCGGCAGGCTCGTGAAAATGTGTACAGGACGTGGGAGCAGTCGGTCCAATATTTATCAAAATACATGGAGGCCTTGCAGACGTACAACCCAGGGACAGTGGTCGAGTGGCTACACAAATCTTCTGGAATACCCGGTGTGCATATGTTAAGATTTTTATTTTGGGCATCTCGACCATGTATCGAGACTTTTAGACATTGTCACAAGGTGATCAGTGTTGATGGAACCTTTTTGGTTAGAAAGTACAAGCACACGTTGTTGATGGCAGTTGCAGTTGACGCACATACTCTGCTGGGGCTTCTGAACCGTTGCCCGACGCGGAGGACTGGAATGAGGTAAGTTTTGAATTGGTTCATGACTCACACATGAGGAGGCAGCGAACCGTTCTCAAGATGTGGCCAGATCATCACAAGGCGATAAACATTCTAGTTCCAGGCACTAATGTTAGATACGACGATGATCTTTCCATGAGTCCGATGTTGTAATTCGCTAGCACTACTGGATGGTGTAACTCGCATTGCTATGACCATTAATAATTATTGTTTTATGTTCCCTAAGTAATATTCATCTTGATGTTGTAGTTCGAGTTATTGTTCTGTTGACAGACGTTGAACACTACCCGATGTTGTAATTCGCATTTCTACCTGAATTAATAATTTGTGTTGTATGAATTCCTTAAGTAATATTTCATTCTTGTATGAATTTATTAACTCCTGCAACTTTTTGTCTAATATTTCATTCTTGATTGTTTATACTTATTTATCTTGCAAATGGCATCACTGCTCTTGAGCCAGCAGGGCTTACATAGACCGAGCAGCGTTGCAGGTGGTCATATGGATGGGGTTCTGAGGGTGAAGCGTGCAGCAGGTAATATTTTATGGGAGGAGCGTAACGGTCTACATCCTCGAGTTAAGTCGGTGCTACATCACTGGGGGGTTTACTGGGTCGTATGTTGCAGAGAAATTACAAAGTTGGACCGCCATTTGATCACCGCACTAGTTGAGAGATGGCGCCTTGAAACGCATACGTTTCATCTGCCCGTAGGAGAGGCGACAGTCACTCTGCAGGATGTGGATGTTATTTTGGGGTCTTCCGATTGAAGGTGCCCCGATGATCGGCGATGACGTGCAGTGGAGAAAGGAGGATTGGGCGAATTATATCATGTATTACATAGGCCTGCAAGTGGATTATGAGGAGGAGATGAAAGGTGCGAGTCGTTTAAAACTCGGGATGTTGAGTGAGCATCTTAGAAGACAATGACTGGATGATGACATGCCGCAGGACGAGGTCGTGCAGTACGCTCATGGGATTGCACTTTTACTGCTAGGTTTGTTGTTGTTGCCTAACACAACGAATAATTATATTTCCGTAAGTTACCTACGTCATTTTGAGAATGATGCCACATCATCGGGTATTAGTTGGGGTAGTGTTGTGCTTGCACATCTATATCGTGAGTTTTATATGGCTGTGGAAGAAGATAGGAAGACGATCAGTGGTCCAATGGATTTGTTGCAGATTTGGGCATGGTCCCAAATTTCATCTGTTAGACCACAGTCCGAATCAATTCTTTAAAGAACCTGAATCGACTCTGAAGTTGGACAATCCTGGCTATTACGTCATCTTCGAAAATGACATGCTGATTCTTGAAGCAGCAGTTAAGTAAACACTTGACTTCTTTCACTCTGTTATCTGGTAACGGCCCGTTATTTGGATTCCATCCTCGAATATCATTTTCGAGGATTAGGAATTCCAGTAGACGTTCATCTCTGGTAAGTGTCCACTTAGTGTTGAATTCACACCCGTAATCGAGTGTTTTGACCCGAAGTGTAGGAAGACCATCTGTGTCGTTGAAGTGATCTGCCATTAGCTTTATTTCAAATAAGACATGAAGTAATTGATATGTATTTGTTGATGAATTGTCCCTTATTTATTCACATCGTATTTATAGCAAGGAGAGCAATTATTCAAGTAATTTTTAAAGTGTTTTGTGGCATAATTGATGACAAGACAACACAATGGCACATGAATTGTAGCTGGCAAAGCTGCAACTCATTGATGTGTGTGTCTGGACAAAAATTTATTTGTGTTCTGTGAAATAATTGTACCGGATGACAAGACAACACAATGACACAATAATTGTAGCTGGCAAAGCAGCATCTCATTGATGTGTGTGTGTGGACAAAAATCTATTCGTGTTCTGTGACATAATTGTACTGGATGATAAGATAACACAATGGCACAACAATTGTAGCTGGCAAAGCTACATCTCATTAATGTGTGTGTGTGGATAAAAATTTATTTGTGTTCTGCGATATAATTGTAACGGATGACAAGACAACATAATGGCACAGCAATTGTAGCTGGCAAAGCCGCATCTCATTGATGTTTGTGTGGGCAGAAATCTTTATGTGTTTTGTGACATAATTTTACTGGTTGACAAGACAACAAAATAGCACAACAATTGTAGCTGTCAAAGATGCATCTATATATATATGTACACATAGACAAACTTACCAAGAAATATAAATTATACTAGTTAATAATGACTAATTTTGATGAAAACCATCCAAATGTCCTAACAATAAACAATAATTACTAAGATCCCACACTCACCACATGGACCATGGAGATGGAACAAGTCATTTTGGATTTTTTGCAGCGCTCAAAATAAAAGTGTTGAAAGAGGTGCAAAAAAAGCGTATGTTATATTGAGCGTCCCGTAAGTAAAAAGTTTACTCCAGAGTCATTTCATGATTTCACCTACTATTCCAGAAACTTACGACATGATCGAAGAAATGGAGATGAGGTACAGTTGGTGTAAGGCAATACTTTCTGAGATGGTATTTTTTTTGGATGAAGAACGTGGATTGATTTGTATTAATACCACTATCAATAATAATGTCTCTCCAGCCTATTTAAAGTCCACACATCTGTCTGCAAATGATTATGTGGTTTGTATTGGTTTCATTTCAATTACTAACTATTTTTTTTTTTAAATAAAGGAATACGATGATGATGCATCACGGAGATATTATTTGTATGATGTGCCACCATTATGGAAGATGGAAGCAGCTTTCAATTGATGCAATCTCAATGTATTAGGACTCAAATGTGTAATAAAATGGGATCGGAATGACCTTAGTTTGAGTGTGCAACTATGTACTATGTTTAATTTGTAATGTTTGAATTTGTCACGTCCTCTAATTTTTTTATTTAATCAAATGTGTAATCGTTTATTTTTTCTTTATTTAATAAAATTATTTATTTAATGTTTATCCAACCTTGCTAGTGACAATACTACACATGTATCAATAGGTTTTTCAACTTTTGCTGTGACAATACCTGTCACTATTCCATACGTTTTTCAACTTTCTTAGTGACAAGACTACACCATAAGCATTATGTTTTCATCTTTAGCTGTGATAAAGACTACACATTGAATACAATTGTCTTGTGAAATTGTAACTCATTTATAAATTTGGAATATTGGACTAAATTTTTTAAAAATAATTCACTCACACCTTTAGTTTCCTCCACAATCTAAGTATTCTCATAACAAAAAGAAAAAATGAGTTCAAATCAGCCTAATAATGTACCATATTTTGATATACGAATTTAAACGAGTGGAGCATCCATATGTATACTAATCTTGTTGACGACCTCCGTGAGAGTAAGTTCAATGGTGTCTACGATCCCAAAAGAGTATTACGCAACAATATCACGTGGAGCTTGTTGGACAAAATCAATGTTGCGTTCGGGAAAGACTTCACAATGGATGACATAACCGCTCGAGTTCAACTTCTGGAAAAACGATACAGGCATTTTCATATGATGTTGGAAAACGAGCATTGCACTTGGTATCATGAGACCAACAAAGTGCAAGCGCCAGATTGGCTAGTACGGTTTTGGAACGACGTGGCAGGCGATGCTGAGTTTACTGCTGCATACCTAAATCATGGAGAATCTTTATTCGATTCGATGGATTGGGTATTCAATAAAAATTATTTCAATTGCATTTGTCAACACCACAATCTCATTGGAAATCCGTCATTACGAATGTGATCGCATATGTAATATCAAATTATTGTAATTGGTATTTTAATCTTAGTTCTTGTTGTATTTTAATTTTATTATATTTTTAATTTTGAAATAAAACTATTGCAATTTATTTATTTATATTATTGTATTGTATTTTTAATTTTGAAATAAAATTTCTTGTGATTTTAAGACATTATTATGATATGTTTATTTATTTTACCTAATTAAAATTTTAAATAAATTATAAAAATAAAAAATCTAAAAAAATAAATAATATAAATAAATAAATAATATGTGTGTTAGGGTTAGGGTTAGGGTTGCAACCGGACGATTTTTATTTTTATTTTGCAAAAAAAAAATCCGGGACGCCACTCCAAGGGCGTCCCGCCCCCATTTTTTTATTTGCAATCTAGCCCGGGGGACGCCACTCCGAAAGGCGTCCCGCCCCCCCATATTTTTTTTTTAATTCTGCCCGAAAATGTTTTTTTTTTAACTGAAAAGGTTCGGACCGCCCTTCTCAGTGGCGTCCCGCTATTTCTTGTTTTTAAATAAATCAACGGGCGGGATGCGCCTGGGAGTGGTGTCTCGACCCAAAATCTCAATACTGTATTACTCTCAATTTTTTATTAAAATATATTATTTATTTAATAATACTCTCAATTTTTTATTAAAATATATTATTTATTTAATAATACTCTCAATTTTTTATTAAAATATATTATTTATTTAATAATACTCTCAATTTTTTATTAAAATATATTATTTATTTAATAATACTCTCAATTTTTTATTAAAATATATTATTTATTTAATAATACCTCTTTATAAAGGAACTTAAGAATAAAACAAAAAAAAAAAAATCTTGCTCTAACAATGCTAACTTTTGACTCCCGCACTGTCTAGCAAATTTTAAAATACAAAATCAAACAAATGCTTATTCAGAAATCTTGCTCTCGTAATGCTTATTCAAATAAACTTAAAATAAAGATTCAAATAAACTTAAAATAAAGATTCAAAAATATATTGCTCTCGTTATGCTAACTTTTGGATTCATAGGATTTTGAATCATATAATTAAAAATTTTGGGTGTTCCTTTGTAATAATAATAAAAATTTGTTTCTTGTATAGTTTAGAATCTTGTATTTCAAAAAATAGAAATCAAATCATGTATGAATGAAAAGTGAGTAAAATTTATATTATATTTACCTATATTAATTAAATGTAAATATAAATATAAAATAGAATAATGATAGTATTTTTTATGATAAATATCGAATCATGACAGAAATCACTGGACGATGAGAATTGAAATTCAAAGCGTAACAGAATTTAGATTACAAATGCTAGGATTACAAATTCAAAACTTAAATTTGAAAACTACCATATTCAAATTTTCAACTTCATCCTCGACGTTTTGAAGTTTATTAAGAGGTATATATGGGAAAGAAAGTCTCAAAGTAGTGACTAGATTATTACGTATATATATGCTTCCCTGGAAACATATGATTGACTAGACTTTTAATAAAAAAAGAAAAAAAAGGTAATTACGTATATATGCTTCTTTGGAAACTATGACTAGATTTTTAATAAGTAAGAAGAAGGGCTGGACTCCTGTCAATCCAGATTAACGGGTCGCTCCCATTAAACCGGGTTAAACTCGTATCCATATTAATTAGAGTATTTAATGGAAAATAAGTCAAATGTTGGGCCGGACATTTCAGAAACGTGGACAGAAGAAAAATCCACCATCTCCAGCTATACAAACCAATGCGACACAACCCCAGCGACTGCGACTGCGTCTCCCGTCTCCAACCACCATCTCCAAGCCACCGCCTCCATCTTCCTCCGCCGGGAATCTAAAAAATCTCTAAACCACCGGAAACTTCATCTCCATCGACGAATCTCCAATATCCGAACCACACGAATTTGCACCTCAATCAGGCATCTCCGTCTCCATATTCCTCCGCCGTTTCTCTTCGCCGCCGCCGTCAGCCCCTCAATTACCAGGTAATCTTCAACAATCAATTTGATTTTGACCTAATTTTATCAATTTTGTTTCGACCTAATTCTAGGAATTTTCGTAATTGTTGGTAGGTTTAGAATTTTATAAACTACAGAAGAAAATTGAAGACGAGATGGGTGATTTGGGACTATACATGGGAGAAAAATCCAATGTAGACGAAGGTAATATAGTATTGGTCTTATAACTGTAATGTATTGGTCTTATAACTATGATGTATTGGTATTCTGAGTGCACTGTACTTGGTTTTTTTATTGTGTTATGTCTGACATATTCATAGTAAAACATCAGGGGTCTTGTCTGAAACTATGTATTGGTTTTTAGAATGTAATGTATTGGTTTTTTGGTTCAATGTACTGCTATTCTGATTGCATGATATTTGCTTTTTGGGGGGATTAATTTTATTATTTAATGCAGGGGCTGTGATAATTCATGATTCTAGTGATGAAGAAAGTGGAATTCACATTGATAATGAATCGATAAATAATATCTTGTTGAATGATGAAGGTATTAAACTATTCTGACTGTATTGATTTTATTTTTAAAAAATATTCAAAGACATCTTATGTGATAATATCTAGTTTTCCATTTTTTGTATTTAGGTGATACAACAAATTTAAGTGGTTCTCTTATTGGTGTAAAGAGAAAGAATTTTGAAGACATCTATGAGTTGTATTGTGGCCATGCACGTCAAGTTGGTTTTAGCGCTCGAAAAACAACAACAAGGGTGAATGATGATAAGATAATAATTGAAAAGAATTATGTGTGTTCTTGTCAAGGGATTAAGCGATCCAGCACCTCCGGTTTGACAAAACAGAATCATATAACAAGAACCGGTTGCAAAGCGTCGTTGAGAGAAAGATTAAATAAGCAGGGTGTCTTTGAAGTTCTTGATCACAACACAGTGCACAATCACAGCCTCACTAGAAAGGATTGGAATTACTTGCATCGATCAGAAAGAGTGATAACAAAGGAAAAGGCCAGTGCTATTGAGAATATGATTTCTTCGGGAATGAGAGCGACTGACTCATATCGTTATATAGCAAAAGAGGCAGGGGGAGAACAATGTCTTGGTCACACGAAGAAGGATCATTTGAATTATGTAAATCGGCTGAAAATGAGTGCAATAGAAGCAGGGGATACACAGACGTTGTATGACACTTTGAACCAACAGGTTGCCGATGACCCAGGGTTCTTTTTCAGAGTTAAAGTGGATGATGAAGGTAGATTGTGCAATGTTTTTTGGTGGGACTCGATGATGAAAGAGGATTACATGATATATGGAGATGTAGTTGTTTTTGACACAACATACCAAACAAACAAGTATAATTTAATATGTGCACCATTTGTTGGGGCAAATAATCATCGGAAGAACGTCATGTTTGGCTGTGCATTTTTATCGAACGAGAAGACAGAGTCATTTGAGTGGCTATTCGAAGTTTTTACAAAATCCATGGAGGGAAAAACTCCTGACAGTGTTTACAGATCAGGATCTAGCAATTGCAAATGCAATAGAAAAGGTACTACATTTTATGCTACATAGTATGGGTTTTTACTATATGATGTATTGGTCTATATGCTGTGATGTATTGGTTTACTTATTTAGTATATGTTGTATTGCTGTAAAACATTGCTTAATGTATTTGTTTTATTACTTTAATGTACTAGTTTTTCTCCTGTAATGTATTGTTTTTATTGGTTGTCTTATGTAGGTTCTTCCTAAAGCAAGACATAGATTATGCTTGTGGCACTTGTATCAAAATGCGGTGAATCGTTTTGGAAAACTGAAAGGTGATAAAGTCTTTAACGAATTGTTTGATAAGTGTTTGTCAGGCTGCTCGAATGAATTAGAATTTGAAGACCGTTGGAGCTTTATGATATCCAACTATAACTTACAAGATAATAGTTGGTTTCAACGTCTATACGCTATACGAGATAAATGGAGCACTGCATTCAACAAGGATTTCTTCTCTGCTGGGGCAGTAACATCGCAGAGAAGTGAAAGCGCCAACTTCTCGATTGGATTCAAAGCCAAGAAAACCACAAGTTTGAGCGAGTTTTATAATGTCATTTTCAAGCAGGCTCTTGAACGCTGGAGATACACTGAAAGACAACATGAATTTCAATGCTCCAAATCAATCCCTAACTCAACAATACCATTAAGCGGATTCCTCAAGCATGCTTCAGAGGTATATACGCTGACAATTTTTAAAGAGTTTGAGGATGAACTATTAAAGTCTTTTCCTACCCCATGTAAATTGTTGCATTGTGAGGATGGGATTATGTTATATAGTGCTGTGCATGATGATGGTGTCACTGCCTATGATGTGGTCTTTTCTACTGTGAATGCATTTATAACTTGCTCGTGTAAAATATTTGAAGAATGTGGATTATTGTGTCGTCATTGCTTGAGGATATTTCATATGCATTCAGTGCAAAAAATCCCAGATTGCTACATCAAAAAGAGATGGACAAAGTTTGCCAAGGAGGAACTGTGGGATAAACGTAACGGAGGGCTTGAGCCATATGAAAATGTTGTTGGAGATTGTATTGCTTGGAGAAGTGAATTTATGAAAAAGTATTATGACCTTGTCTTGAAAGCTCAGAAAAGTAATGAAGTAAGGAAAATACTTGAAGACGGATTTACAAGAGATAATGAAGCCGTAAAGGCATTGATGCCCCTAACAAATTCAAATGAAGAAGAAACTG
>BMAC01000357.1:3795-22925 GCA_014905375.1 Phtheirospermum japonicum | reverse complement strand
TTCTGGAAACTCAAAAAAAAAAAAAAAAAAAGAAGAGAAAAGAATCTATGTGACTTACCACAGAATTCTGGAAATTCGCATAATATGAAATTCTGGCTTTGGAATACGTCATATTATCCAGATATTGAACTTTTTCTTCAACAAAATTGATTACAACAGCAAAAAAATGCTCCGCAACCCAAACAGGAACAAAAATCTGGTAGAACTCAACATTTTCAGCATGTAAACAAAAAATAAGTTCAGAAAAATAAAATGAATCCATAATTTTTACTTACAAAATCATATGAACTCAAATCTGTTGATTCACCCATTATGTTCATCCAATATTCCCAACAACCCCTCACTTTTTCAGCATAATCTACGTCTCCCTTAACGCCACTGACCACCTTTTCTAGATACAACTAATTACAAAAATGAAAAAAAATAAAAAAAAAATATACATGCATATAGACTTACATAATACAATGCTACTTAATAAAAACTTACCGAATGTTGAGTGTGCATGTAGAAACATTTTTCGCAGTTCTTTACTCCATTTTTATTCAGAATCAACGACCATGCGTCAATTATAGCAGTGCTCACAAATCGACCATCATTTAAAGTTGCTATACATTCAACAGAAATGAAGTATTCACCGCGATATGCAAAAACATTTGATCCTGGCCTGTAAAAATAATTAATAGAAATGAAAATTTAAGAAAAATATCACATTTTGAGTTATTTGTTTAATCACCCAAAAAAATTGCTTGCTTACTCTTTCAGATGTACGTTTTGCGGAGAAAAGCAGTAGTCAACAACATCTTTTTCCTTCCTACTCATGTTGGTAAAAAACTTGTTGTTCTTCCTCATAAATAAGCAATGAAAGTCACTGTTTTCTTTTATATGCCAACAATCATCTGATTAAGAAACATCATCAAAAACACAATACTTCAAAAAAGATCATAAACCAATACTTCATAATATAAAACACAATACTTCAAAGACCATAAACCAATACTTGTAAAAAGAATGTTGTTAGAAAAGAATTCACCTGGAATGTCAGCTGCTTCTTGATCACTTCTCAACATTTCTGCAACCGCTGCATTTGTATCAACATCGACAACAAGATTATCTTCAGGCGTTAATAGCTCAAAGCTAGGCATAGGCATACTTGTCAGTTTTTGCATCCGAATATGATTTGCCACAATTTGATCAAATATTTGTTGCACTTGTTCGTTTGACCAAAACTTTTGAGTTTCAGAAATATCGGGGACAGGGTCTGCATAATTCTTCTCTTGAGCATTCTGTGTCAACTTCAACAATCGTTTCCGATGAACATGGCTGACAATACTCATGTCTCTCTTCAGAAAGAGAATTGCTTCATGAGTTTCCTACAAGGCAGACAGTATAGTTAAATACAAAATTTATCTGCAATATATAAAAAAAAATTGAAGTACAAAAATTAATAATTAAAAGAACTTACATCTTGTGCTATTCTCTGAATTTCCTCATCGTCCATTTCATCACTTGGCAACTCAAATTTGATAAATCTTGTTGGTTTATAAATCCCTTCTTTTTCACACCCATCGACCACTCCTTGACATCTCTTTTCCGCTATCCCAACTCTTTCACTATCCACCAAAACTTGTTCATTTGTTCCATAAACTTTTTCAGCCTCAACTTCTGACCTTTTCTGTATTACATTCGTCAGTGTCTTTGATGAAATTGGATATATGCTTAGAATCCATTCACCGTGCCCCCAACCTCCAGCAGAAAGCTCTTCACGCATTCTTTGATTAAACTTCTCTGTCGTCCAATGCTGAATCAACGGTAATGAGGATGATTCAGCACGTCCCTTCCATTTAAGCCTGTGAAAGTAAAGAATCTGGAGCACGAGTACACAACCACTGACATTCTTTGATTGCGGGCGCTTGCGGAAGGTATAACCCCTTTGCAAAGACGATCAAGAATATATGAACACCAGTTGTATGAAGAAATCATTTCAACATCCCTAATAAACTGGAGAATCCCCCAATCCACCCTTCGACCARWAATAGGGGCCAAAAAAGAAGAAATGCTATAAAGAATAAACAGTCTTTGAAAGTCGGCACACCCCACATCTCCAAACTTTCCCTGAATCACTTCTTTCRAAAACTTCAGATTCACATTGTTCGTAACACCATACTTCTCTTCCCACTGAACCAATAACCCCRTACTATCGGGCATACATTTCTTCACATCATTCCTAATAACATCCAAACCTCCTTTAGGCAACATAAACACGTCATATATATCATCAGATGTCACTACAAAACTGTTTTTCTCATCAAGGTTTAGCATCTGACTACATCCATTAAATCTATGAATGAGCCACTGTATCAGTCCTGTTTTAGTGACATCAAGCCCTGCAATACTCAGCATCCCCCCAAACCCAATGTCTTCAACGGCTTTCATTTGTGCAGGAGTCAAACCCRAAATAACTTCACAAATGCCAGTAGGTTTACAATGGATGACAAATTCAGGATCATGTCGCCTGCAAAGATAAGAAGATATAAGAAAAACAATACTTCAAAAAAGACCATAAACCAATACTTCATAGTAGAAAACACAATACTTCAAAGACCATAAACCAATACTGCATAGTAGTAAAAACAATACTTCAAAGACCATAAACACAATACTTCAAAAACCATATCAATTGTAACATACACAAATTCATATGATCATATTGTCCATTTGTTAACCAGACTCACTATGTGAGAATATGCATAAGTTAGTATTAAAACTCACATTCGTTTCTTCTTTTGTGGAGCTTTATTTTCTTCTTTTTTCCTCTTCTTTCCAGAAGCTTTCTTTTCTTCAATCTCTGAAACTGAAGCTGGAGCTTCCTTCTCCAAAACCGGGCGTGAAGCTTCCTTCTCCAAAACTGGGCCTGCAGCTTCAGCTTCCTTCTCCAAAACCGGGCCTGCAGCTTCCTTCTCCTTCCTCGACCTTTGCTTCCTCTTCGTTCCAACAGCTTTCTTGAACTTAGTCGAGACTGGAGATTCGTTCTCCGTAATCGAAGCTTGATCTTCTTTCTCCATAATAGGGTCTGCTGCTTTGTTCTCGATAACAGGGCCTCCAACTTCCTTCTTCTTCATTTGGACTTTCTTCTCCTTCGGAGGAACATTCTACAATGGATGACAAATTCAGGATCATGTCGCCTGCAAAAATAAGAAGATATAAGAAAAACAATACTTCAAAAAAGACCATAAACCAATACTTCATAGTAGAAAACACAATACTTCAAAGACCATAAACCAATACTGCATAGTAGTAAAAACAATACTTCAAAGACCATAAACACAATACTTCAAAAACCATATCAATTGTAACATACACAAATTCATATGATCATATTGTCCATTTGTTAACCAGACTCACTATGTGAGAATATGCATAAGTTAGTATTAAAACTCACATTCGTTTCTTCTTTTGTGGAGCTTTATTTTCTTCTTTTTTCCTCTTCTTTCCAGAAGCTTTCTTTTCTTCAATCTCTGAAACTGAAGCTGGAGCTTCCTTCTCCAAAACCGGGCGTGAAGCTTCCTTCTCCAAAACTGGGCCTGCAGCTTCAGCTTCCTTCTCCAAAACCGGGCCTGCAGCTTCCTTCTCCTTCCTCGACCTTTGCTTCCTCTTCGTTCCAACAGCTTTCTTGAACTTAGTCGAGACTGGAGATTCGTTCTCCGTAATCGAAGCTTGATCTTCTTTCTCCATAATAGGGTCTGCTGCTTTGTTCTCGATAACAGGGCCTCCAACTTCCTTCTTCTTCATTTGGACTTTCTTCTCCTTCGGAGGAACATTCTTCTTCTTTCCAGGATTTTTGTTCTCCTGTACCGGCTCTTGTCGACTTTTCTTAGCTTGTTCTTTAGTACGCATTGTCGTCTGGAGACTGCAAAACACCAATATTCAACATAAGAAACAAGAAATGTAAAATATAATCATATAAATTTCAGTAGCATTAAGAGAAACAATGCAAAACATAACATATATCACCATTCAAATATTTATACACTTTTGTCTAGCATATCACAACATATCATAGAGGAAAGCATTACTTAAAACCCTTCAATTCACGAAACCCATTCAGACAACAAAAACATCAMATATGAAATTATGTACCAAAATCCGTCTGAAACCCTATATCAAAATAATTGGGACAAATTCAAACCCTAAAATGCAGAATATACTGATTTCAAAAYCAAARTCTTAAAATAGAAAGAAACTCACCTTTGATAAACCAATTGAGGATGAACAAAGCACGGTGCTCAGTGAAAATTTGAGAAAGATTCGCGACCTTAAACGGACAAAATAGCCGGTGCTCTGGTGAGAAAACTGAAATACGAAGGAGGGTTTAATGGAGAAGGTGGCCGGTAAACTCGTATGGTGATCGACGAGAGAGAACGGCGAGAGAGCAGGTTGAAAATCGGCAGTAGAGTTTGGGGGAAAGGTGAGAAAAAAGGGGCGGGCGGTGAAAAACTCGTAAGGCCGAATGTCATGGGTTGGATGTTGATATAATTGATCAAATTACAAAAATACCACTGAGTCGGGTTGGCCTAACGGGAGGACCCGTTAGTCTGGACTTACCCAAGTCTTTGCCTAAGAAGAATTATTCTATCGCACTCATATTTTTGCTAGTCGTACCCTTATAAGTTTTATTTACAAAAATATCATTTAAATGAAATGCTATATATGTTTTTAAAATAATTATAACACACTCTTATTTATCTCAATTGCTAAACATTTTTATACAATATAAAAATTGCTACACATCCATTAAAAAACAAATATATAATTTAAACTTTTTTTTTTCAATATTCACAATTCCCACCCCCCAAAAAAAAATCAACCTTTCTTTTTTTGTGAAACCCCGTCTATTTACGCTTATAATTTATTTAAATAAATTTGATTATTCTTTATATCATTATTTTTATTTCATTTCAATCGAAATATTTTATTACAATAAAATTTTATTGGAATGTATTTTGGATATTATGAAATTTTTCCTTCTATATATTTTATTTTGAAGCAAGATCAAATACACATTATATATTTTTATTTTGACTAAACGTATTGAGTTTTATACTAATTAATCAACCCAAAGATTTAAGCCCATTTAAGTTCAGGCTAAACCCCATTTTGGGCCCAAATACTGAGCCCAAGCCCAACTCTGAACCGTCTTATCAATCCTTCTTATAGTTGCACTTGATCAAGTAGTGGCCTTTTTTTTTGTTCTTTCTTTCATTTCGGTGTCACACCCATCGCCTTATTAATTTCATCAAATTTGACAAAAATCTAACCGTCGAATCATAATAAAATTAATACCGTAAATAGTCAGTTTAGTAAGGTTTCCAACGTCACCTCCTGATCGACGATCATAGGTCTGGATCATCGGCAAAATGCCGATGAATTTCCTGTGCACCGCCAAGATTTGGGCCGGCGCCGTCGAACTCCGACAACCATTTTCCGGTGAATCAAAGGTCCAAAATTGTTTTTTTATATATTGAATTGTTCATATTGATGAGCAATATTTAATTATACAATTAATTTTACGAATTAATTCTGGAGAAGTCGTGACGGGGCCACGAACATCGCTCATCGGCGATCACCCGTTCAGGCCTTTTGAATTATCGGAATTTAATGAACTTTATATTAAATGAAAGCCCTCTTCACGAGAAACATGATTTTGAGCTTGGTTTATAATTTCGATGAGATTTGGGACTGTGTGTGTGTTTTGGGTGTGCGTGAGTGTGTTGTGTGTATATGTGTTGTCGCAGCTTGTTGTTGTAGTGGATGATGGCGTGGTGGTCGCCGGAGAGGGGCTGGGCCGACGAAGAGAAAAACGAGCATGTCAGGAGATTTTTAAAAGTTTTGGGGCTGAATTGAAATGGGTCAAAAGTTGAGGGATATGCTTTTGAGAATTAGATGGAGTTTTGGACCCAATTGAAGATTTTAAAACTTCAATTTGACCCTCTTAAGTTTCAATTTAGTCCTCAATAACTAACTTTTCAGTATTCACATATTGGCCCCAAAATCAGATTCTTCAGAATATCAGATTAACCCACAAAACTTTTCACAGTTCGAAAACCTCATTTTGACCCCCAATTACTTTATTAATTTCTCAAAACCGTACAACTTTCTTATTTTTGAGCCGAAATGGGTCAAATGACTTCCAAATGATTTCAAATTCAAACCATAATTTCGTTATAACATCCTTCTATGTAAGACATATCCAAAATTATAACTTTACCATTTGAACTTCTAAGTTCAAGAATCAAGACCAAGCGTTTTTATTGTACTTTTACGCGTCCAATTATATTAATTTCACTTCCAAGTGTGTTAAGACCTGAGATATTACTTTATTATATGTTATATTTATAATTTCTATAATTATATTATATTTTAGAACTGTACATGAGCTTTTATTCGGAAGTGACGAGGCCTTTCATGTACTGATCGGAAACATCATAACCGGCGTAGCAAATGCTTGATTTTCGAAAGAATTTCAAAGAAGGTGAGTACAACTTTCTTAAATGGGGAGTTTGAGAATTTTCAAATTATAATGCGTTGTTTGTACTTATCTGTGAGTAAAATATTTTTAACTAGAAAGTTTGAGATTTTCCAAATCATGAAGCGCTTGTTGCTTGAACATGTTTTTCTGCTTGTATAAGACTTTTGAAAAATAGTATGTTGAGGGAAAATATGCAAGTGTGCATTGCTCTTATGCTTGTGCTTAATTATAAGTTTGATTATATGATTTTATATTAAAGGTATCATTTGAACTCGACTATTGTTATTGATTATCTATTACTGTCTGTCAGGCACGAGTAGTTTGGGCAATCAACCGAGCAGGCTGCCTGTGGTTCTTACTTGACTACTCGTGGTACCTATTCCTATTTTTCCTGGTCGGGTCAGAGACGACGACAAGATTTGGGTTGTAGATTTGGTATATTCCGGAATATGGCATACCCTGGGTTTGAATCCCATAGCTAAAGGGACGTCGAGCCTACTGGGAGGGATAAGGCGACTGAGGCTTCGGCCTATTAGAGTGTCATCTTTCATGATGAGTGAAAACGTGTGGGTCGATATTTGATCGACATCGATTATATATTTATGTGAGTTAATCTGGCTCGGAAGCTAAGTGCTACGCTTGTGAGCCACCTCTAGAGTCCTTCGGGAGCTAAGTGCTACCTGTGGGAGCCACCTCTAGAGTTACGTACCCGGACACTCACTAATCGGACTAACTATTTTAGAATGAGACGGATTTCCCTGTTTGTTCAATTGTTAACTATTTCAATTGATTTCTTAAAAATAAGTTAGTATTATCTGTTTATTCTAAATGTGATAATTGGTTAGTTTTTAAGAAAATTTATTGTTTATTTAATTTTAAAATATTTTAATTTTGAAGTTGCGGACTAGAGTTTTGTTACACACATGAAAATAGTTTTGCACACCAAGTGCTTTGATATTTTATAAAGATCATTTTCTAAACTCTTGTCAATTTTATATTTTAAAAGAAAATTTGCATTTTCATTTGCTTTCCCTCATTGAGCTCTTTTAACTCACGCTCTCTTTGTTTTAAAACTAAACTTTTCAGATATCGACGTTATGAGAGTGACCCTGATCTTGATCCTTCCGGTGAAGGGTGGTTCGTTGGCTAGGGTTACCTCTTATCAGTTTGGTTTTTGTTTGTATAAAGTTTAGTTGTATTGAGTCTACCAATACAATAAGTTTTAACGAGCAGAAGGTGAGAGTTTGTTTATTTATTTATATTATTAAGGTAGTATATTGTTTGGGGCGTTACATTTTTTTTATAATACTAAACTCCAATTATGCAAACATAAACATAGCAAAGTCTCAACAGACCATGACCAATGCAATTATATTTTTTTTTCATTTTTATTCGATTATTCTTTGTTTTTGCATCTCTATTGTTAAATTTAGTTCAAATTTTGAAAAACTGTTCACGACCTGTTAGGCCATGGGCTGTTGAAACTTTGATGAAATCTCGGCCACAATCGAGTTTATATGTTGGTTTTAACCGATGTAGACACTACTTTTACATTAGTTGTTATAAAAATCTTTATAGGAATTAGTTATATAAAAAAAGTTGTATCAATTGGCCGAAATTTAAATCAAATTTTCGTCAATTATGACCAAAATATTAACAATCTTCTCAATAGACCAAGACCGAAGAGCGAATTTCAGCCAATATTTTCTGATTTATCTTCGCACCTTAAATTCACATAAAAAAAAAATTAGACATCTCAACCTTCATCTTTCATATTAATAACAAAATAAACTCAATATAAGAATAATATAATTTAAGATTTGTCATACGAAATATCAAATTAACACAAAAAGTTGAATTTCAAATAGGTCCCAAAACTTGAAGGAATAAAACTTCCATTATCTCGTGCTCTCTGGCGTCTGACATGGCAGGCTCGTCGAAGGTTGATGGTCATGGACGGAGATCATTCACGACGAGTGGTAGTCGAGGAGGTGGGCGAGTGGCTCAGTTCCTGAACAAATCTGCGTTTCTTCTTCTTCTTCTTCTTCTTCTTCTTCTTCTTCTTCTTCTTCTTCTATAAAATGTGAGTGGTTATAATATTGTGTGAATACAGAAATTGGTTTATTTATGAGAAGGGTACTTCCTCTTCCCAGGAATGAACAATTGGATAAATTAGACAATTTACCACATGCACACACACACATTCTTTGACTATACCGACTAGCAAAGGTCCAGGCGCGAATAGAATCAACCAAAAGTTATAGTCTTCTATTGTTCTAAGTCAGTCATTAATACATACAAAAGGGTGTACGTTATACCTTATGTCCAAAGGTAAATATTTAATTCAATCAAAATATACAATTTTACGATTGATCATATTACCGTTCATCTATATTATGAAAAATTGTACATTTATCACATTGAGATTCATGTTTATCACATTGGAAATGATTAACATATATATACATTTGTTAAAGTATATATTGATATTTATCATAAAAGAGATGAATTTTTATCGCAAAGGAGATGAACTTTTATTATAACAGACATGAACATTTTTATAATAACAAATATGAACATTTTTATTCGTGTTATGTGTCCATAAATGCACATTTATCATAGTAAAAATAAAAATATATCATAACAAATATAATAATTTATTTTGGAATAAATATTTTATCACATTTAAAATATATTTTTCATTTGATTGTATGATACAATGTACCACGAGTATAATAATTTGCCGTTGTAAATCAAATCGGCCTCAGTGTTGTTTGTGGTTTTAGTATATCCGGTCCGTAACCTATGGAGAAGGCCCAGTTGATATAAATGGGCCAATACTTTATTTTATGAATACCCAGTATGAATATAAGATTGAAATTCGTGGGCCACAGAATGGCTCATAAGTTTTGATCTGTCCGTAACATTTATTAAAGAGGAATATTAAAGACTCCCACGAGCCATTAAATATGAGAAAAGTCTGAGGTACCTTTATGTCACCATATCTTCACCTCCTACTATATTTACAGTCGTAAATCTTTTAATATAAAAAATTTAAAATTGATCTAATGGTTACTATTGAGCCTCATAAAATGAGGAATGGTGCAGCCTCATAAAATGAGGAATGGTGTCGTGAAGGCACCGTAAAAGTTCCCTTAAAATGACATGTATTCTATTATTATTTTTGTTCATGGAAAATAAATGTGTTTGAATTTGATTCTGTCGTGTTATTGAATAAAGTTCAAGTGAGTTTTGAATTATCAGTCTCGAATTTAATATCCAATATTTTGCATCAAATTTCAGACCCATATTAGTAATTGGAAGGCTTTTAACATCACACACATATATATGTCTCAAAATAATCCTCCATAAAGTGTATTATTATTATTTTATTTCGTATTTCAAGTTCTTAATGATACAGATAAACATTATACTTAAAAATAGCATAATTAATCTGATCACCATCACGACCAAAATCATAAGTGCTGCCATTCACATACCCACGGGCCATCCGAAACACCCCGGTCCCACCAACAACGGCCAGCTCCCGATAACTCTCAAGAATCGGGCTTCTGCCCATGATACAAAGGGTGCTCCCATTGAACGGGCCCGCATTGAACACAAAGCTGATGCTCACAGACAGGGCGTCTTCTTGCATGTCCGAAGAAGTGATGAGCCCCTGAAGCCGGCCCACTTTGTTTGAACCGCGTTCCGGCCCGACGGTTATCAAGTCATCCACGACCCTAACTTGACCAAACGACGTACTTGAGTTCGAAGTGATGTTGGCTCGGGCCACCTCCCAAACCGTGGCGCCCGGCCCGGTTAAGTCGTCGTGGGCGTAAAATTGAAGCGGTTGTGCGGGTGTTCTGTTTTGTTGTTGAGAACGGAAAGTTTGGATCCATTTTTGTGCCTCGGCTTCTTCTACTATGGATGTAGAACTTGTAGCTCCTATAAACAATGAACAAAGAATTAGAAATATGAAAAGTTTTTCCATATTTTTTTTCTTCCTGAATTGAATGAAGGTTTAAGTAATTAATTAAACTGACCGTGTAATTGGATAGTATTTATAGGTGAGTTTTTTGAGTGTGAAGAGGTGTTGCAAGAATTCAATGATGTAGAATTTGTTGGCATGCAGCCTGTGTAGTGAATAGTACAGATTGATTTTTGCTTATTTTGCATAGTAATAGACTTAAATCATGAATGCGTGAATAA
The DNA here is from genome assembly GCA_014905375.1 of Phtheirospermum japonicum. Lineage (NCBI taxonomy): Eukaryota > Viridiplantae > Streptophyta > Magnoliopsida > Lamiales > Orobanchaceae > Phtheirospermum > Phtheirospermum japonicum. The sequence goes on along the minus strand of BMAC01000357.1, from coordinate 12,187 downwards.
GTTCAAAAAAACTAAACTATATTCATTGCTAATTTATCAAATCTACTATTATGTCTCAAAATAATTAAACTCAAGAAATTGGTATACTTTTCTTCCATGCCACCTTATATAAATTTTCTTCCATTATCATTGCATTCGAGAGTAATTTTGGACAAAAATTTTGTTTCTAATAAAGATAAGCATCGAAGATGTTCTTATCTGTCATAGTAAACTCTTCTTCTAGAAATACATTTTAATTGGGTCGAAGTTGATAGTGTTTTGCCCAGAAAAACAGGGGGAAAAAAGGGAAACAAAAAGAATAGAAAAGGAGATATAAACGAGTGCAAAGTCAACAATCAATCTTTTATAATCAAGTTCCCTTCTTCTAGAAATTGACTCACAAATGATCGAATAGTTATACCAAACGAAAAAATTCATATTTTACGTGTATGTTTAGGAATTTTCGGGCCATTGTGTATTTTTCTGGTAATTAAAATGCTTACACGACGAATTTTGAAAATTTGAAAACTTACTAAAATAGGAGTCCAATATCCTAATTTAATATATTTTCTTATATTATATTTTTCCTAAATTAATCTTTTCATTTTATTATATCTCGTCTAATTTAATATTTTTCTTTTATTATAATATAAAAATATTACAAGTAATATATAATTAGAAAAAGAAATCTAAATTAGTTATTTTAATTAAAAGACAAATTACTTATAAGATAATATTAATTACACAAAAAAATTTGAAAATAGAAAAAGATTTGTATATATAATAAAATTTAAAATAATCTTATTATTTGAACTTCAAGTATAAAATATAAGTCATTACGAGCTATTTGTAATAATCTAGGTACGTAACTAAATATTATTAAGTTACTCAATCTAAACATGAAAAATATAAAATTATATAATAAAAGTTGATTGGACACCAGACAATGAGACATGAGTTGAGGATATAATATCGTTTGAATTTTTCTAAGTATGTAACAAAAATTATTAATGAATTTAACTTTAACATCTAAATATAAAAGGATTTAATAATATTAATTGATTAATTAATAGAGTTAGACACGGGTTGATATTGTGACAACTTTTGAATTTTTCTAAGTATATAAATAAATTTATTAATGAATTTAACCTAAATATTAAAATATAAAATTATTTAACAATAAAAAATAATAGTTAATAAATAGTGATTAAACATCTATCTATCTATATATATATATATATATATATATATATATATATATATATATATATATATAAAGAGAGAGAGTTTTGTAGGAGAGGGAAAAAATTAAAGAAAAATAGGTGAGAATTCTGTGTTTTCCCGCCCATATGAAATAATCCCTTTTTAACATCCCTTTAATCACATTTTTTTAGTCTACGTATTTACATCCTTTTTTATTGTCCATCTATTTATATAAGCTACGGAGAAGACGTGATTAAAGGCGACCCATTAACATCCATTTTCATTAGCATCTATTTTTTTAGTCTACGCAGAAGAAAACATATGAAAAAGAACGAGTTCAAAGTCAACAATCAATCTTTCATAATCAAGTTCCATTCTTCTAGAAATTGACTCTCAAATGATCAAATAGTTATACCAAACAAAAAAATTCATATCTTACGTGTATGTTTAGAAATCTTCGGGCCAGTGTGCACTGGTAATTAAAATGCTTACATGACGAGTTTTGGAAATTTGAAAACTTACTAAAATATAATTTAATATCCTAATTTAATATATTTTCTTATATTATATTTTGCCTAAGATCTGTTTTAATATTTCTTTGTACATTTTCTTTGCCAATTTACGAAATTCTCTTCTTCTTTTTTTAATTTTTTGTTAATTAATCCATTTTTTTAGAATTTTATTTTGGATTTGTTTTAAAAATCGATTTTGCATATTTTTTGATGAATTAGTCCGTTCTAACCCCAGATTGAAACCAATTATATGATTTTTCAATACGATTTGTAACATCTCATTCCTTGGTTAGATGATTTATTTAAGCACATTGATTTTCATTACCAATTCGTTAACTTGTCTGATTAAATCACATTGATTTTAATTACTTGGTTAGATGATTTATTATGGTAATTACCAATCAAAACAAATTACTTGATTTTTCAATACGATTTGTAACATCTCATTCCTTGGTTAGATGATTTATTTAATCACATTGATTTTAATTATCAATTTGTTAACTAATCTGATTAAATCACGTTGATTTTAATTACTTGGTTGGATGATTTATTATGGTGATTACTAATCAAAACCAATTACATAATTTTTCAATACGATTTGTAACATTTCATTCCTTGGTTAGATGATTTATTTAATCACAATGATTTTAATTATCAATCCTTTAACTAACCTTATAAAATCACATTGATTTTAATTACTTGGTTAGATGATTTATTATGGTAATTACCAATCAAAATCAATTACTTGATTTTTCAATACGGTTTGTAACATCTCATTGTTTATTTAGATGATTTATTTAATCAGATTTATTTTAATTACCAATATGTTAACTAATATAAGTCAACTCTTTATTTCGATTAAAATAAAGTAATAACGTATAAAGTTTCACAATTAAATCATTCATGACCATTAGATCTTATCAAGAATCTTCTTAATTTATATAAATATAAGCATACAAATATTCAATTAATGAAAAAAGAATAAATTAGTTGACTAATTATTTAATATCACATTATTAATATAGTGTATTAAATTTTATTAACTTCAAATATTATTGTATTTAACAATCATATTAATTAATTGAATAATTATTCATTGTTTAATATCAAATATATTACAATTTAATATCATACCAATCAAGTAATATTAAATATATGATAATTTGTAGCTCATTGATTTATTTCTTGGTTAGATGATTCATTTAATCACATTGATTTTAAATAGCAATCTGTTAACTAATCTGATTAAATCACATTGATTTTAATTACTTGGTTAGATGATTTATTATGGTAATCACATTGATTTATTAACTAATCTGATTAAAACGATTGATGATTTATAGAAATTTCAAAAGTGAATCTCATAATTTAATCATTCATACTTTCTTGTGGAAATCTCAAAAATCTTCTTATTTAAATTGTACGATTTAAATAACCATATTTACGTGAAAATCCCATATATCTCAAAGGTGATATATCTCATATATTTCAAAGGTAAATCTTATAATTTACGTATGTGGTTGATGATTAACATATTATGAGAATTTCAAAGGTGAATTTCATAATATAAATTGTAAGATTGATGATTTATGGAAATAGTCTATTATAAATACATATAATATTGTAATTTCAGCAATCGTGAAATTATGTAGTAAGATCGATGATTGTTACAATTTTTATTCATGAAATTACTCTCTTTCTCTCTATATATATAAATTTCCACACGATGATAAAAAAAAAAACCATTCATACACTCAAACTATATAAATTAGTCTTATAAATTAAAACATTTTTCATTCTTACTGATTGTATTAACTCATTTTTCATTCATCCTAAATGAATGAAGAAAATCACCAAATCTACAATTATTGGCAGCAAAAGGCAATTGTCGAACATAAGTCATGACGGTAGCATTTATATTTTTTTTTTTATAGTTTCATGATCTCTATATGAACTTATTCTTTTTTTTATATATTAAATTATATTTGATAATAGAATAAATAATGCTTTAATGTTTTTTTAGATTAATATGCAATTTATTTTTCTTGATGAAATTACTATAATTTACATATATATTTCTATATTTTAATTATATTAATATGTATATAAATAGTTCGTACAACTTAAACTCACAAATTTTTGAAAACTTCTTTACCACAATTAATTACTTCAATTTAGGTAACATTTCATTTTTGATCCATTATGTTGCCACTTTCCACAAAAGGTACGTGATGTTAGCCACATCAAATCACGTCTTCTAAGTTGGCAAATTTATCAAACAAGGTACAAAAAAAGCCCGATCGGGCTTCTATACTTACGTGGTATGAATCAACCATTTCTTATCATTTTTGATTTAAATTAAACTGTGAAATTAAAAAGTTGACCCTAACTACCTAATTTACCCTCTCTGCCTTAATTTGCATAAGCCCGTCTTCTTCATTTTTTTTCTTCCTGCCGTTCTTCATTTTTTCAGCCCTAGTTTGATGGATTAGTACAATTTCTGATCTACATGTTATTTTCTGAGACAGCATTAATATAGTTCCTTAACATTGAGATAGGATTGTGAGCTATGCTGATCCGATTCACTATGTGGTAAATCAATGTATTAATTGGGGCTGAGAGGCCGCCGGTGGAGTTTTCTCTATTTCTGAAGATATGGAGACTTGCCGGTTCTACAAGATAAATGGGTTCTTGGGTTGCATTTTCTTCGATGATCAGGAGAAGAGGAGTAGTGGTGGCGGTGGTGCCACCGGCGGCGGCGAAATCGACGGGAAAGAAGAGGAAGAAGAAAAACTACAGAGGGGTGAGGCACCGGCCGTGGGGGAAATGGGCGGAGATAACGGACCCACGCAAGGTGGTGCGTGTGTGGTTGGGGACTTTCGAGAATGAGGAGTACGCGGTGCGGGCTTCCGACAAGGCCGCGATTGAGTTTCGCGTCCCGAGGGCGAAATTCAATTTCCCGTTAGGCGATTACACCTCTGCCAGCGCGCCTGCGGCCGCCACAACTGCGGCGGCGAGTTTGTCTTTTCAGCGACAGGAAAATTCGAGTGAATCGAAAATTAGGCCCGAAATGAAGGAAAATCGGAAATCGAATTGAGCGGTAATAATAATAACAACGGGGATGAGAGTGGTTTTTGGGAATTGATGATCGGGAAAGATGAAATCGAATAGTGGATGATGATGATGGATTTCAGCAATGGCGATTCATCGAATTTTGCTAATGGCGGCAACTTTCATTTTGTGCTTATGTAAATTGAGGCAGGAGGGTATATTAGGTATTTAGGGTCAATTTTTTTAATTTCACAACTTAATTTAAAAAAAAATGATAAGAAATGATTGAGTCATGTCACGTAAGCATAGAAGCCCGATCGAGCTTTTTTTTGTACCTTATTTGATGAATTTGCCAACTTAGAAAATGTGATTTGATGCTGACCAACATCACGTACCTTTTGTGAAAAGTGGCCAACATAATGAACCAAAAATAAATTTTCCCCTTCAATTTATGTTTTGATAAATTATAATTATAACTGAATTATATCAATTAATCTTATTAAATTTTGGAAATGTTTTTACCAAAAGTTAATAAACATAAAATAAATACAAATTGCGTTATAATTAGGAATTTTAATATTAAATAATGATATTTTCTATCCTATTATAAATTCCATGATTTTTTTATTGAATTATCTTTGATAATAAAATAAACAATGCTTAGTTTTATCTAAGTATTTAAGTTATTTCTTCTTGATGAATTCACTCTTATATACATACTTATTTCGCTAAAATTAATATTAACACGTAAACAAATTGTTTAGTTATTATACAGATAATCTTATGTAACAACATGTACTTTTGATGCGTTTAATAAAGTGCATCAAATTCCAAAATATCCAAAACTTTTATTTTGCAGAAAATACCAGTGTATCTGAATCGACTTCTATAGAGTGTTACACAAATCGAGACAATACTACAAATAATTTATAATCATCGATAGTGGCTAAAGTTTCATATCCTTTTTCATAGATTTCCAATGACCGATATTTCTAATGGTAATTTATTATTTTACTATTATAATGGTATGTTATTATTTTACTATAATTTTTGTACAATTATAACTAATTTTAAATTATTTCTGAAAAGATACCCTCAATCTTAATCGAGCTTTTGGTTCCGTACTATTATTTTTATACTATATAATTGTTAGTATTATTATTATCACCATTATTATTATTGTATTGTTGTTGTTGTTATTGTTTCCACAAAATACTTATCAATGGACAAGTATAATTATATAGTCTTTAATTATTCATCCAATTCTACCTTAAGTCTTACAACATTCTTTAATGTTTTAATAAAAAAATTATTCCTTATTTTTCTTAATGACAAACAAGATACATTATTTATAAGATCAAATTGATAAATAATCTCATTATATTTTTTTTAAATTTGATATAGTATTTTATTATTAACTTATAAATTAAAATATTTCTCATTCTTAATGGTTGTATTAATTCAATTTTATTCATCCTAAAGAAATGAGGGAAATCACCAAGTTTATAATTATTGGAAGTAAAAGACAATTGTTGAACATAAGTCATGACGGTAGCATTCATATTTTTTATAGTTTCATGATTTTGTTTGTGTAGTTTCATGATCTCTATATACATTTCATGACTTTTTTAAAAAATTTAATTATATTTGATAATAGAATAAACAATGATTTAATTTTTTTTAACTTAATATGCAATTTATTTCTTTTTGATGAAATTACTCTAATTTATATATTTATAACTATTTTTAAATTAAATAAATAGTTGTATATAAATTGTGCCTACAATTTAAACTCACAAATTTTAGAAAATCTCTTGACCATAATTAATTACTTCAATTTATATTTTGATAAATTATAATATTATAATTGAATCATATCACTTGAAATTATAGTTTTTAGGCAATGTTTTCACCAAAAGTTAATAAACAAACAAAAAGTATACAAAAAGTTATAATTAGGAATTTTAATTTTAAATAATATTATTTTCTATCTTGTTATAAATTCCATGATTTTTTTTAATTATCTTTGATAATAAAATAAACAATGCTTAGTTTTATCTACGTATTTAAGTTATTTTTTCTTGATGAAATCATTCTTATTTACGTATTTATTTCGATAAAATAATTTTAATATGTATATAAATTGTTTAATTATTACACAAATAATTTTATGTAACAACATGTACTTTATATGGGATTAATAAAGTGAATCAAATTCCAAAACATCCCAAACTTGAATTTATATTTTAAATACAAATGTATATGAATTGACTTCTCTATAACGTTATACAGATCATGATAACGCAACAAATAATTTACAATCATTGGTAGTGACTAAAGTTTTATATCATTTTTAGAGATTTCCAATAACCGATATTTCTAATGGTAATCTATTATTTTACTATAAGTTTTGTGCAATTATAACTAATTTTAAATAATTTCTGAAAAGATACACTCACTCTTAATCAAAAGCTTTTGGGTCTGTACTATCATTGTTATCTATCTATATATATATAAAGAGAGAGTTTGGCAGGAGAGAGAAACAATTAGATAAAAAAGGTGTGTTTTCCCGCTAATTGTTTTTATTTTGGTTAAATATGGAAATAATCTTTAAGAGAAACAATAAAGAATTAATGGGGAGATAATCTTTGCAAAAAGTGTTCTCCCGTTGACCGCTGATTGTGACATTCCTATTTTACAAAAGAAAAAAAAATCAGCTTTATTTTCCTATTCTTTCCTCTACAATTATTGATCCTATTTATTTTTATTAATTTATTGTCGCACAGTTTCAGCACAATACAAAAGGTGATTATTTATTAGGTTTGGCCACTCTCCTCTCCTCCCCTCCTTGAAGTTATCTTCTCAACTATTATCCAGACAAAGAGATTTCCGTCATTATGAGTTGTTCAATTTTTGTTATAATTTTTTAGCCTTTCATATAATTTTTAGTATACATTTTTGTTACAGTGGGTTTATGTTTTCAGAATCAGTTGATTTATCTAATTTTCTCCGCATAATTACACAATATTTTTCTCAAAATTATCACTTATTTGAATTCAAGATTTGATTTTTTTAATATGTTGATTCATTCGCTAAACCTTGAATTTACACATTCATGAAGATCATCCGTTCGAAGATTCTCCAGTTTTGTCGAGAGCAGTCAATTCTCCAGTATTTCAATCGAGAATCTTACACCTTTCTCATGTTTAATTATGACTCAAACTTTTGTGCACCCCTTTTTAATAAATTAATTTAAAATACGTCAGTTTGCTCGCAAGTGTACGAGGTAACTGTAGGGTGATGAGTTTGACTCGAGTCGTATCTCTCGAGGAAACAACTGTTCGGTCTTTCTAAAACGATTAAACTAATTAAACTAGATTCTAGATTAACTAAGAATTAAACTAACAATTAAACTAGAAATTAACTACTAAATTAACTAAGAGTTTAGAGAACTTATTGGAACTAATAAAGCAGTAAAAAGCTCCAGCTATTCCGGAGGTTGAACGTTGATCTTGGGCGAAGAATGAATCCCGAACTCGAATTCGATGTTTTGGACGCGTTGTTCTTCGATCCTTGATCTCCGTCTTCAAATCTCGTTATGAGATGTGGGATTATTGTTATTATAAGCTAAAATACCCTAGGGGGTC
>BMAC01000356.1:792861-827277 GCA_014905375.1 Phtheirospermum japonicum | reverse complement strand
TGACTGAAAATATGTATTTTGGGACGTTGGGCGTCAAGGTTTGGAATTTGGATTAGTTTTCGTCTTCGTGTGGTAAATCAGTTCAACTCAAAAGTCAAAACTCTCTGAAACCTAATGTTGGAAGTTATGAAGTAGTGCGTGCACATATATATTGGGTGAACTTTTTTGTTCTTTTTCTTTTTTTTCGGAAATCCATCTAGAATAAATGATGTGATTGGTTGTTGATTTCCAGTTCATTTTTGGATAATTGCTAATCGTTATTGATTTTATGGGATATGAATTTATGAAACAAAACTTTGTTGTCATGTTATAGGGTGGGAATCATATTCTTATGCAGCTACATTAGACTACCACTGCATGCATAGATTGCTCACGCATCATATTATGGCTTTATAATCCTTGAGATCCAACCTACTAAAACAAAGCTATGATAGAAATGAAAATATACTATTATAGAAGAATATACTAAAGCTACATTAGTATGGCAAAAATAAATATATATGTACTATGGGAGTAGAATAAAATTAGGGGCAAAGTGATGATATTTAATTACACCAAAATTAGTATTTTGGTGCAGGATTCGTTGATCCATTTCGGAGATTTATTCTTTCATAGCAATTAATGTAAGAATTAAAATTAGTGAGACTCATGACCATATTAGAAACTTAGATGTCGAGTTGTTTCTTTAGTTTCTTTATATTTTAACAGAACATGAGTTGGACAAATTTGTTAATAATAGAAAGAAAGCTTGAAATTTAGCCTACTTCAATTAAAAAAAAACCAATTATATATTAAGAAATACAAAAACCAAGAGGGTTATTTAAAATCTTGAAATATAATTAAGAATCTTTTCTTTTCATTTTTTTTTTGGCAATTATCCCTTTATATTATTTGAATTTGTTTCATTATGTTTTGGTGCTATAACTTTATAAATGTGTATGAAACTGTGTGTTTGTGTTTCAGCTAATGTCAGTTTTACCTATTTTCATTTAACTTCATTCCTACTAAAAAGAATGTGTATGCGTTTATATATATATATATATAAAATCCCAAAAAAATAGTTATATTTTAAGAAAATACAAATATCAGGGATATGCCAGGGATGCGGTAAGGGGTATTTGTAATTTTGGCAATTAGACTAAATCCCTGGGGTAGTGAATTGTTTCTTTAGTTTATTTATATCTTAAAAGAACGTGGGTCAGGCAAATTTTGTTAATAATAGAAAAAAGCTTGAAATTTAGTCTAATTTAATTAAAAATCCCAGTTATATGTTAGGAAAATACACAAATTAGGAGGGTTATTTAAAAAGGACAAAAGAAAAGTTCTCGTATTCTTTTCGACTACTTGTTAATTGAATGAAGTTTGAATGAGAATGATTTGGGTTGACGTAGATACAATCAGTGGGCTACCTATGAAATTCTTTTCGACTACTTGTTAATTGAATGAAGTTTGAATGAGAATGATTTGGGTTGACGTAGATACAATCAGTGGGCTACCTATGAAGCACGGATACTTCTACGAGGACGCCGTACTCGCACCGGATACTTACCAGATACGATACTTCTGCGGACACGTATCAATACGTACCCATAAAGTATCAGTATTTTAAAAAAAAATAGACCACCTCGACTTCTAAATTTAATAAATAAAACATAATAGTACAAATGTTTATAGGTTTTAAGAAAAAAATAAAATATTTTTTTATTTTATAAATAATTTACTTGTTTCATGTGTTTTTGAAACTTATTATATTTGAAATTTAAATATTTATGAGATTTTAATTTTTTTAGTTAACCCGACTATATTTCAATATATATAGATATATTTATATACAATAAATAAATAAATAAATAAATAAATAAATATATTTATATATTTACCGTACCCCGTATCCTTAAAATTTCAACATGTGACGTATCTCCGTACCCGTATCATATCGTACCAGTGTTCCGTACCCGTATCAGTGCTTCATAGTGGGCTACTCTTATTCTCGAAAGCAAAGGTTAAACTTTATATTTTGGAAATTATTATTCAAATAAAAATCGATTTTCAATCAAAATGAAACCACGATTCTCGCCAACCAAGCGTTCTTTTGTATTGACCAAATCTTTAAAGATAATTGAACATCTTTTTTTTTCTTTTATAATTATCCATTTATATTATTTGATATTGTTTGATTCTGTTTTGATGCTATAACCTTATAAATGTGTATGAAACTGATGTTCTTCGGTTAATGTCAAATTTTACCTATTGTCATTTTAACTTCATTCTTACTGAAAAGAATATGTGTGGTGTGTAGTGTGTGTGTACAATCAATTGGTATGTAGAATTCAGTTTATGTTTAATAAGATAAATAAATAATTGGTGTACAAGTGAGAATGAGAGAATATTAGTGAGAGTATGAAATTGCTGAAAGACTTATTCCTGGACGTAATTAATAAGGTAATTGGGTGAAATAAGGCTTTCGGTTTTTATTTTATTTCATTTAAAAAAATAAATCTTTTGACCAAATGAGCTGATATAACTAACTGAGTTTTGATGAATTTTTAGTTTCAGTATTTTTGGCAAAGCAGTAATGCTTGATGAGATTATCAACTATGTTCAATCGTTACAATAGTAAGTCGAGGTATGCATTCTTCACCAATTAGTCTAAGAACGTTGGTCATGGCTTAGTTTATGAAGTGTACTATTAGAAAATGTGTATGTTGAACTAATTATATTGATATGACCCCTTTAATGAAAAATGTCTTAGTTGCCCTTACATAAAGATGAGAATTTAGCATTAAACTAAAGAAGGAAAAAAATTGTCAAGAAAATAAAATAAAGGGTATTATTACAAAAACTACCCCATAAATCAAAGATTTAGTCAAATTGTTATAATAATTCAATTATTATTTAAAATTATAATATGCCATTAGAAGGTGCAATAGTACATTATATAGTATTATCTGACATAGATTTGTTTACTTTCGGATACACAGTATTCGTCAATGAAGCTCGCACCTGTAAATCCAGAGGTCAATGTGGATATCGAACGACTATTGTCTAACGAATTTAGATCACAATAACATAGAATTTGTTAGTATATTATAATTCCTACCCCCTTAGAGGTTATATGGTATATTACAAACTCAGCTTTGTAGTTTTTATTTGTTTAACAAATACCGACTGTTGAGGTTATTTGTATAACTTCACCAATGTCTGTTTAACACAAATGACTTTTCTCTATAAACATGATACATAAGTCTCTGGCTGATCTGAGGTCGTGCTTATATTTGGCAATTAACGGGCCATAATCCGTTATGCTATCTGACCCAATATTATAATGTATTGACTTTTGTCATTGTTCTAAGAATCGGGCTAGGCGGCCGCCTAGGCGCTCGGCGCCCTCGAACCGCCCACGATTTTTGAAAATCGGGCAAAAAAATCGCCGGGGGAACTCGGCGCCGCCTAGGCGCCCTTGGCGCTGCCTAGGCGCCCACGGCGCCCAAGTCGGCGCCTAGGCGCCAGGCAGTCCAATTTTTTATTTTTTTTTATTTTTTTTTATCCAAGATAACGTCGTTTTGGTTTTAAATTTTTTTAAAGTCAATTCAATTGTTACGGGGTAAGAATTGGGACAGAACAGAAACTGACAAAGAACTCTTGCCCTTATTTAATTATTTTGATTTTGTAATATGTGCTATATATTTATATTATTTTGAACTTTGAATTGAACAATAGTTTTGAACTTATGATCATTACTTTTAGTTTTGAATAGTCATATACTTTATTATGTAGCAGGTAGTATGTTGAACTATTAAATGTTGGATGTAATGTTGTAAATTAGGGTATTTATTCTCAATTCTAGGCCTCGCCTAGGCCCCGCCTAGGCGCCCTAGGCGCTGGTCTGGCGCCTAGCGGTCGCCTAGCGATTTTTAGAACACTGACTTTTGTAATGTGATGTATTGGTTTTTGTATTGTAAAATATTAATTTTTCATAAATCTCTGGCTCGTGATGTATTGGTTTTTTGTATTGTAATGTATTTATACTATGATGTATTGGTTTTTTATTATAATGTATTAATTTTTTATATTATAATATATTGATATGAAATTTTGGCCTAACGAATGATCCATTAGTCCGGCCTAACAAGAGTGTTGCCCTTTATTGTTGAGTCAATTGATTTTGCGTAGATTGTATGGTCTTTTTTTTCGTATTTTATGATGGGACATTCACCTGTGAACTGATTCATAATATTTTGTGTTTAATGAGCATCATTTTAGTATTGAAGTTCCTTTTTCTTATTAATAAATTAGAATTTTATTTTTGACACTATAAAAAAACTGTCAAATGCTGACGGGTAAAAATTCGTCAACATATGCTGACGGGTTACCTTTAATAATGCTAATGGGCGGCCTAAATCGGTCAACAATATATAATAATATTAATCATTTATAAATAATATATATATATATATATATATATATATAATTGTTTCAAGGGATATATAATAAATATAAAAATATAATATATAATAAGTTTCAATAAATAGTAACATATGTTTATAATAAATAGTATTTTATAATATACCTTTTAATAATAATATAAATGATATTTAATCATATATACACACATATATATATATAATTATTTTAAGGGATATATAATAAATATAAAAATATAATATTTATAATAAATATTTTTAATTAAAAATATGAAATTTTTTAATTTCTTTCTTATTTATATACAATAATCTTATATATTTATCATATCATTATTCATAAACATAATATATAAATAGAATGCCAATTAATATAAGTTTATTATAATGTTTATTTTATTATTATCTAAATATATTATTATTTTACTTTATATATATAGCATAATTAATAATATACAAATATATTATAATACATATATATAATTATTTTTGGGATATATAATAGTTATAAAAATATAATATTTGTAATAAATATTTTTTAATTAAAAAGATAAAATATTTTAATTTCTTCTATTTATATATAATAATATTACTAGTTTAACATCCGCATACTATGCGGGATTTGAAAAAGAATAATGCTCATTAAAAATACTAAAATAATAATATTGAAAATGATACAAACAAATCATAAAATTATTTATTTATAGGAAGATTTTTTTTCACATAAAATAATTTCACATAAAAATCAGAACATTATATGTTCTAATTACAGTAATACTGATTTTCATAATAAAGAATTTTCAAATGTTTTTACGCGGGAGTCAAGAAATTAGTTGTAAAGTACAACAAAATACCATAAATTTGACAGAAAAACCCGTAGAAAATCGAGTTTGTAAAAATGTAAAACATACACTGACAATTCTATTAAGAAAACATATGTAATATTATATTATTATTATTATTATTATTATTATTATTATTATTATTATTATTATTATTATTATTATTATTATTATTATTATTATTATTTTCTTCTTTTTTTTTTTCGTTTGTAAGACACTAATTTGTTCATTTAAATATATATTGTGTGTATCAATACATTATATTTGAATTAGATACGGATATTTGAAATATATTTAATATTTATTTTTCTAGGCGTAATAATTTTCTTTTTTTGTTTCTCTTTGTTTTATCTTTTCTTATTTGGAGCAACAATAGTTTTTCATAGATATTTATAATTTTATTCTTGATTCATTATATTAGGATTAGATATTGATTTTATACTTATTTCCCTTTTGTAATATTATAACTCGTATTTACTTAATAGAATATTTAAAATTTTAAAAATAAGATTATTTCAACTTTTATTATAAATAAGAATTAGTTCAACTTTTATAGATTTTCTCTAACTAAATATTATTTATTTATATTTAAATATTATGAGAATAAAAGTAAGATTTTGAATAAGGCAAAATATGATAAAGAAAATATTGAATTAGGTAACTTATAATAAAAAGGAAATATTGAATTAGGGAAAGTACGATAATAGAAAAATATTAAATTAGGAAAAATATAATAAAAAAAAATTAAATTAGGTAGATATTAGGCTCGAATGACACCGAAACATCAAAATTCTTTACGAAGCTAATGAAGAATAGGAAGTAGACATATAGGATAAGAGGATTCTGCATTAATATACAGGGTAGATATATTTACAATATCATTATACATATATATTATAAAAACAACAATACTAATTAATAAAAGTTTATTCTATAAATATATTATTATTTTAACTTTATATATATATATATATATATATATATATATATAAAACATAATTATCAATAAATATTATTTAATTATAATATACTTTTAAAAAATATTATATATTTATAATATATAATTATATTAAACATTTATAAATATAATATAATATATATAATTATCTTAGGTGATATATAATAAATATAAAAATATAATATTTATAATATATATTCTTTTAATTAAAATACAAAATTTGTAGTATCCTTCTATCTATATAATAATATTATATATTTATAATATCATTATTTATAAATACAATATATTTATAATATAATTAATTATAAATATAATTTATAACTTAATTTACATATCTAATATATATTCAAATATATAAACTCCCATATGTAATTATTTTTGCGAGACGGTAACATCGCTCCTCTATTTACAATAGGTCGCGGGTTCGAATCCCACCAATGCCATATGTGAGATTTAAATTGGATGCGGGCTGGGCTGGGTGGCGGGTTGTTGGTGGGTCGTCCAGCGGACGGGTTGGGCTAGAATTGCCCGAATAAAATATAATTCTTTATAATATTATATGAATGTTGACGGGCCCAACCCGTCAGCAGATGCTGGCGCCCAGGGGTTTCCCTCACAGGTAATACATGTCAGTAAACCCGTTAGTAAATGCTGACCGGTGCTGCCCGTCAGCATTCGTTGATTTTTTTTGTAGTGTGTAAAATAAGTACCAGATTCGCGATGTACTTTCATATTTTGACTTCTTTAGTTGAGCACGTAACTTGAGTAAATTATGCTATTTTTTGTTCTGATCTATTCAATTTCCTTTTTTTTTTCAAACATGAATTTAGTGAATTTGATTTTTGTTAATTCACGAAATCTAGTGTTGATGATTGATATATCATCAAGCACTTTAAATCAACAATTTTCCATATAAGGCAAACACTTAAATGTAGTGGTCACATGGGTCCTCTATGGTGTGACGGAGCCCAAATCCGGATCCACCCCAAGCAAATTTGATCACACATAAAAGGTTCAGAACAAAACAAAAAGATCGGCCAATTTCCTATCTTTCTTCCCTTTTCTCCTTTTTATTCCCCGATTGCCAACCCTAGAAATAAAATATCGGTTTGGAATCGAAGGTCCCAAAATCTTGAACCGTCAGATCAATGGCGTCATCGGAAATTTTAACCCAATTTGAGATAGCGCATCCGACGAGTTTGTACGAGCGCCTCTAGCGGTGCCTGACGGCAGTTTACGTTGGGAAAACTGAGGATCTGAAGTGGATTCTGAAGGCGGTGAGCGGCACTGCGAGACGATCGCTACGGAGCGGAGGACTCCACCTGCCGCCATGGAGGAAACACCAGTTCGTGTAGAACAAGTGTCTCGGCCCATACCGCCGCACGATTAACTTCTTTTCGGCATCGTATTATCCTGCGAACCGTAGTTACCGATCCCGAAAAGCGGTAATGTTCGGGATCGTGAACATTGGATGTATACCCTCCACCACAAGGCAATTCAAACACAATGGACAGTGCGTGAGGAGATTAACCAGCTTGCGCTCATATTCAATGACCATCTTTCCCCCATGCTTTGAAAATTGACTTCTACCCTTCCAGGCTCAGCTTTTATTCTTGGTCATGCTCACTGGCTTGGCTATGATGCACTGTGTAATTTTCCAGTGCATGGTTATCGGAGAATCTTGGTGAGAATTACTGTTAAAAGTTCTAATGAGAGAATATAGAGAGAGGAAGAAGAAGAAGATAATGACGCAGAATGAGAACAAATTGTCGGAAATGTCGATTTTGATGGTTGGTTATAATATTGTTTCATCAAAAAACAAGACACTTGTAGTATTAGGTTCAAGATTCTTGAGCTCACGTGTAAAAGCCTCTAATTGCAGGTCATAGAACAATTGAAATAATTACAAAGGTGAGGGTTGTGTAATTTCTTTATTCATGCCTCCTCAATATATATCTTTGCTTACATTGCTCCTTCAGTTGGATATTATTATGGATAGGGGCACTGATGCGTGCAACGTTTTGCTTGAGAAACTAATTCCTCTTCGGCTTGGCTATATGGGTGTGGTGCTATGGGCGAGCACTGTTTTAGGCTACAAGATCAAAGCTGAGGATTGCATATTTGTTTTGATTTATTCATATATTTTGAATTCAAAAAAGTGTATTTGAACTAGAAGTTTGAGATTAATGACACTGTGAATTTAATTCAATTATGAGAAAGGTAGTAACTTTTTTCTGTTAGCACACTTGTAAATGCTTGGTCGCTAAGCTCTCAAATAATGTTGGTCATTGATCACTTTTCCAAAGTGACACTTAAAAGTGCAAAAGTGACACATTTAGATCTAAAAGTGACACTAATTGTGACAAAAGTTTTGAGCAATGCACTTTTATGTATGTTTCTTTTAGTATAATTTAAAGTATGGAACGTTAATATTTTGTTTGATAGTAATGTTACTGGTTTATATAGAAAGATAAAATATATTTGAAGCAAAAAGTAACACTTTTAGAGCCAAAAGTGACACTAATAATGGAAAAAGTGACGGTGTTGTATTTTAAATTAAATCGTTTATCACAATATGATATGTAAAAGTAATTCTTTTTAGTGTAAAAGTGACACTTTTAACTGAAAAAGTGACAATATTAGTTGTTGAAAAAGTGACACTATTATCTACTAAGTTAAATATTTGATTACAATATAATATGTAAAAAGTGACACTTTTAACTGCTTAAGTGACCGTATTAATTGAAAAGGTGACAATGTTATATTTTAAGTTAAGAAGTTTGATTACAATATAATATATTCTAAAAGTGACATTTTAGTTTAAAATAATTAAAAATGTGACACTTTTAGTGTAAAATTAACAATATTATATTTTAAATTACAGTGGAAAAGTGACTCACTTAAGTGCAGAAGTAACAATTTTTCGTGCGAAAGTAACAATTTTCTGGAATTTTACACTATCCAAAGTTATTTGACAAAGTCATAGTTTATTTTTTAATTGGCTAGCTTTCCAATCATTTTTCACCATTTATGAACAAAAAGATTTAGCAAAAGAAACATATGTCCAAATAACCTAACTAAATAATAATCCAAACTCATTCATATAATTATAACAATCTTATAGTCTCAACTTTCCTCACAATAAAATGTATATATGCACCATTTACACAACCTTTTAGGCTTAATATTCTCTCTTTTCTTTTACTTTTTCTTTTTCTTTTTTTTAAAATCGTCGTTATGTGGCACAAATTACAGAGATAAACTGTCATTTAATATTATAGTTCAGAATTCAAGTTGTTTACACACACACACACACACACACACACACACACACACACACACATATATATATATATATATATATATATATATAGAGAGAGAGAGAGAGAGAGAGAGAGAGAAATTTAAGCATAGATAATATTATCCTTGAGGGGACGAACAAGTTTCCAATTTGATGACAGAAGAGAGCAAACAATGGCTAATTAAGCGTAAGCAGCATTCTAGTGGATGTTGAACTCTTGGTTCCCAGGCGATCCTTGGTTAAGGTGCCTGAAATGGTTCTCCTTGAGCCGATGCCTCGTGTTATCTTTTTGAGACTCGAGCCAGCTCTTCCTGCATCGCTCGTTGTGTCCAACTAAGCGCCTACGACAACTCCTCTTCGTCTGGTCGAATTCAAGGACCTCATGAAACCTGTATTTGGATCAAAGTCTCAAGTAAAATCTGAATATTAGGATATTATTGGTCATCTATTGGAAACTTGAGAAGAAATTAAAAACTAAAATTACTCATCACCAAAAAGAAGACGAAAATATACTCACATTATAGATCTCAACTTAATATTGTTCCCCATGTTAGGTTAGGTTGATGTCTATTTTTAGTTTCTTTCTCTATGGACTAGATAATAATCTTGCTTTGGGACCCAAGAGTTTTTTGATTTAGCTAAGAATATCACTTTTGAACCTCTAATTATCTTATTTAAAAAAAAAAAATAAACATCAAAATAGAAAGGAAAATTGTGATAATGAACCGATGATAAATAAAACAGTAACAATTAGCAGCACAAATGTCATATGGTTGTTTAAAATACCTTAAAACAATGCATTGTAGCACATCTCAAGACACATAGTTAATGTACATCTTAAGACAAATATAACTAGAGTAATTGTGTCCAGACAAAGAAAAAGAAAAAGAAATAACCTGCTGCACTGCTGACAAAACCTTTGCCTGAAGCCATAATCAAAACAAGTGGAGCCTTGGCTAAATCTTAGTTAGTGAGAAAAGAGAGAATATTTAGCTTAATATTAAGCATGTGAGAATGCCTGTTTGGACTAGCATTCGTTGGGATTCTGAATTCTGGTATTCAGAATCTTAAGGTATTCAGAGTTATATGAATAGTAAGAATTCTTGTTTGTTATAGGATTCAGAATCCTTTACTTTTACTGTAGATGTCAAATTATGTCTGAAAAATGGACGACAATGTATTATTATATTGTATTCGATATCAAATCATGTCTGAAAAGTAGGTGGTAGTGTATTATTATATTATATTTAGTAATATTTAATTATTTAATGGTAAGATATTGTTGTTTGAGTATTTGATTTTTTAGTCATAGAACAAACGAGTATTCGGTATCCCGAATCCCAAATCCGGTATTTCGAATCCTAGCCCAAACAGGTTATAGTCTCAACTTTCCTCACAATACAATCTTCCAGTGGTGATTGATTTCCCAGAGTCGACATGGCCAATAACCATAATGTTGATGTGAAACTTCTCTTTACCCATGTCGAACTTGAAATAGAATAATGTAATAATAAATGACAACATCAAACTATAGTAACTTATTTAGGAAAATCAATCATAGTTCAATATATTCATGAATAATTTAATTATACAAAATTCATGAATAATTCAAGTATAAAAGTGACGGTTTTGTATGGAAAAGTGGCAGTGGTTGCAAAGAAAGTTATACTTTTTTACCAACAAATTACACCATATCAAAGAAGAAATAAAATATGACAAGTTTCAGAATGTAATAGTATTTACATATAATAAGTGAAAGTTTTTGCAATGAAAAGTGACAGTAATTTTGAATTATGTCACAATTTTTAAACCTTTCAAACACCAGTTTACAAGCTCCTTCCAGAAATTTCTCCGGGGTGGCATCATCTGTCATCACACAAACAACAAGCTCTACTGTTACAAAAAATAAATATATATACTCTATACACAGTAAACTAACAAAAGTACAAATAAATTAACCAATAATCATCACATAATCAAAAAGTTAAACAAATTTTGTTCATGGGGGAACCATAAGTGAGAAAAACTGGCAGCCGCACACAACAACAAATTATAAGAAAAAAATGCACAACAAGCTCATGCACATAAATTAATTGGGAAATAAACTAACTGACCAAATATCGGTTTGGAATCGAAGATCCAAGACCTTGAACCACCATATCAATAGTGTCATCGAAAATTCTAACCCAGTTTGAGATAACACGGTCGACGAGTTCGTACAAGCGCCTCCAGCGGTACCTGCCAACATTTATGTTGGGAAAATCGAGGATCTGAAGCAGATCTTGAAGGCAGTGAGTGATGCCGCGAGGCGGTCGCTGCGGAGTGGAGGACTCCACCTACCGTCGTGGAGGAAACACCGGTCTGTGCAGAACAAGTGGCTTGACCCATACTGCTGCACGATTAACCTCTTTCCGGCGTCATATTGTCCTGCAAACAGTAGCTACGGAGTCGTTGAGTGCTGCAGCATGGGTTTTGACGCCGTCGTTAACGGTGGTCATTTGGTGTTGCCCGCGGCTGCCCGTACGAGATGATTTGTATTGTTGAGAAATAAAATAAGTAAATATTTTCCCCCAAAAATTATTAGAGTGGGTTTTGGCTTGAGCGGGTTTGGAGCTCCGTCACATAAAAATGGATCTGTGTGGCCGTCGCATAGGAGACGTACTCCCCATATAATCCCATTAAATTAGTAGTTTCCATCTCATTATTGTTGTTTTTGGGTATGTTTTTTGAAATATATACATCTTATTATTATTATTATTATTATTATTATTATTATTGTTATTATTATTATTATTATTATTATCATCATCATCATCATCATCATCATCATCATTTTTTTTTTGTGTTGCAATATGATTTATGGGAAACTAATGATTCATCTTGGGATTTTTATGGAGAATGCTTTGTTTTCTGATATCTGGAATCTAATTCTATAATCAATTGTATTTTGATATTTAATTTTGGAATTGATATGGATATTTGAAAATGAATTTTACATTGAAACCATGTTATTATTGTTATATTTTAAGGAATAATTACAAAAATACATCTCATGTTTAGTATAACACCAAATACTCTAGGGTTTTCTTAGATTTTCTATAGTGTGTGAAGATTAAAATATATAAATAATTAAAACATCAACGTTCGGGCCTAATAATATTTTTTAACAATAATCTAGTGTTTATTTAATTTTCATCTATGATGTTCATATCAATAATGAACTATGATATTGGTATTATAACTTAATATCACAAATAACTAATATTTTAATTATTAAAATATTTATATTGGTGTAGGACACCGGTATGGTACGAAAAAATTAAATATAAGATATTTAGATTTATTTGAATCACACGTGTTTCTCGATTTTTTATTATTATACCCACGTTTTAAAAAGTGTATTCTTATAACTCTCGTGCAATACACATATCAATTTTATGTCTCATTATTGACAATTAAGAGGCAAAAATGGTTCGGAATTATTTTTTTCAAACGTAAAATCGAAAATAAAACGGTTAACGTGGTCTATAATGAATGTTTTCTAAATTTAAAGTGAATAATATTTCCTGTTTTTCGTACTAATAATTCAGTTTTTAAAGTTGATAAATTATTTCTCAACATTCACATATTAATTATATAGTCTATGAGGTAGTTATTCAAAATCTAAAGTGAACAATTTTTTTTAATTTGTATTAATATTCATTTTGTAAACTCAATAAAATTCTTCTAATAAATTGTGTGTTTTATACTTTTCATACCAATGGGTTTTCAAACTAGTACCCAGAGGACAAAGTGCATTAGTGGTAAGATGATGTACTATTTCATAAAGAAATAAAATCTAATTTCGAGTGACATAATGAGAAGAAAGAGGGTTAGCTCAAGTTAGTGCTGTTTGTTGGAATTTGTAGAGACGAACACCATGCTCGTGCAGTGAAAGTTTTAAAATTTTATTAGATCCAACAGATCTATACTGTGAACGAATATAAATATACGATAAAGAAATATTAGTAGTATTCCATATATGTACTGAAGTCTTTTGATTATGCTCCAATATTTGCATGAGTGCAAATACACACACACACACACACACACACACACACACACACACACACACACACACACAATATATATATATATATAGGATCATGTGAGAATGGATCCGTAGGTGAGAAATGAGAATGAATTCTGACCACTCATTTTAATCACCTTTCAGCAAATACCCGGTGGTATTTTAGTAATTCTGAAATTTTTGGTAGCATTTTTGTAATTAAGTGCCTTTCCCTCCATTTTTGTAATTCAGTAGCTACCCACTCGCAATTTTTGAACATAAGCCTTTATCTCCATTTTTTTTGCACAGAAGCAAGCTCCATTTTCGTCTCCATTTTCATCTCACATAAACAATCACCCACTCACGATTTATTTCCATTCTCCGAAACCCTTCCCATCTACCATCTCCTCTCTGTTTTCAAAATCCCATAACCCTAGTGTATACAATCCATGGGACAAACTCCGCAGAAATCTCAACCGAAAAAGAAAATTTCTTCCAACAAGAATGCTGGTACATTTTTTAATTGCTTTTTTTTTTCAATTAACTTTTTACATACACTCCTTTTCTATTTTTTCAATTAACTTTTCGAGTTTTATATGTAAATTTGGGTTGAAAAACTAATTATACGAGGAATGGTGTAATATAGTTGCTAGTTTTAATTAGTTTCTTCTGTTATGGTAGTAATTGAATTTTTAAGTGTGTTTTTGTTCTTGGGTTAAGTGTTATTGATAGCTAGCTGTATATTTAAATAGAAGAAGAATCAGTGTAGGTGATCCAATATTTATTTTGTTTTATTATAATACAATTATAATGGCAAAGTTATTAATTTCCTCGTGTGACTTTCGTCATGGAATTCGAATTTGTTCATTTGTAGGGAAGGGTAAAAGGAAGGCAGTAATTGCCACGAAGGACAAAGATGTAGTTTCTATGGCTTTTGATCCTCAGGATTCGCCAAACAAGAGTTCTGGTACGTATTTTTTATTTTTATTTTTTTTCTTGAATTTGATATTTTCGGATTTAGAATTAATGTGGAATATGGGTGTTTGATTATGTGATTTGCACATTGCTTTAAATACAATTATAATGGTGAAATTTATTTTTTCTCGTGTGATTTTTCTCATGGAATTTAAATATGTGAATTTGTAGGGAAGGGTATGAATAAGGCAAATATTGTCGTGAAGGACAAAAGTGTAGTTTCTATGCCTTCTGATCCTGAGGATTTCCCAAATAAGAATGTTGGTACGTTTTTCCTTTTTTTTAACACTTTTCTTTTCAAGAGAAGCCTGCATTTTGTGGTTTTGTTAGTTAGATATAAATATTTGTAAGTAATGTAGCAGAAAGCGATCATCTCATGTATATAAGGATCACACTATACATAATATTTCATTTGGTAAATATACTGAAATGCTTTCCTTAATCATCAACATGTTATCATTGACTGTAAATTCTACGATCGGTTTGAGTTAATTTTTTGGTCCACGTGTCATTCATCTTAAACGCTCATAAGCTCTATTTCTTAGGGTGATAGTTTAATTACTATAACTAGTTTAAAGGCAATTTGGGATAAATATCGGTTTTCTGTTGTTTGTGTACATGCAATATCTCAGATTAATGCGGCATGTGGGTGTTGGATCATGTGTGTTTATTTTTGTGAAATTTATTTTCCTCATGTGATTTTTCTCATGGAATTCGAATTTGTGCATTTGTAGGGAAGGGTAAGAAGAAGGCAGATATTGCCACGAAGGACAATACTATAGTTTCTATGCCTTCTGATCCTCAAGATTTGAGTCCTCAAGATTCAATGCAAGAGGTAGAATTACGAACGAAGAAGAAGGCAGATGTTGCCGCGAAGGAGACTCCTATTCCTGATGTTTCTGCTCCTCTGGAGTCAAGTTCTCAGAATTCAAGACAACAGGTTGAATTGAAAATGGAGAATAAGGAAGATAATGGCGTGAAGGATAAAACGCCGATATTGAGTTCCTTTTACGTGCCTTTTGCAGGAAAGAATACTGAATTGGTTCCCGAGACTTCAACAAAAGTAACTAAAGTTCAAAAAATAAACAAGCAAGGTAATAAATTTAGTCATTTGATTCTTTTTCTTTTTTTGATGATATTTTGGATTTTTCTCACCATTGGTTTTTATAAGTAATGATGATATGTACACGGTAGAAAGTGCAACTAAATGTATTGTAATGTGCAAATTAAGCTGCACTAACGTGCAAAATCCATTGCATTGAAATTAGTTCAGGATTTTAGGGTGTATATTGTAGCAGTGCAGAGAAATGTATAGTAATGTGCAAAAATATTTCTACTAATGTGCAAAGAAATGTATAGCATATGCATTTGTTTTCTTTTTTGATATTTATTTTGTATTCTCCTTTATCACCTTTTTGATATATTTTGTGCTTATTCTTTGTAATACATTCTTTATATGCACAAGTGTAATCACAAAAAAGAGGAAGATTGATGTCATTGAACCGAAAAGAAAAGCAAAAAAAGTAAGGTGTACTAAGGTGAAAGCTACAGAACAAGGTATTTTTTATTATTATTGCTCTGCAGTCTATATTATACTTTTTTTTTAATCTTTTTTATGATTAATGTATATTGATTTTTCGATAATTATATATATAACTCTTGTCTTATCAACCTTTTTCAATCTTTTTTTAACTTTATTCTGTAATTGTATTATTTAGCAGCAGATGATGATGATGATCTCGAGAGCCCTATACCAGCACATGCTGATTGTGCTACCAGTCGCAGCGATGGCCCCAAGTTTATCTTTCATGATAGGTCATCGCCTGGGCCTTTTGTAAGAGCTTTGTCATCATTAAATGAATGCCAGAGAAAAGATGTTGCAGATATTGGATTTGGTCCTCTTTTGGATTTATCAATAACTTCAATTCCAGTAAAGATGGGGTACTGGTTAGTGAAAAATTTCAATCACCTTGATCGCAAGCTGAAGTTATACGATGGGTCAAAGTTGCACATCAAAGAAGATGACGTGTCCTCTGTTTTTGGCTTTCCCCGTGGGAAGATTTCAATCATTAATAAGAAGAAAAGGAAGCAGTCATAACTTGATCAAGAATTCAAGGGTTTATTTGAGCCAAGTCCATATGGGATAACCCCAACAAATCTCGCTGTGAAAATGAAGGAATATGTTGACCGTGGCGACTGATTCAAGAGACACTTTGTTGTTTTGCTTGTTTGAAGCTCAGATCAATGGGAAAGTTCACACCAATATATTGCATCTTCTTGACAATCTATCAAAGATTAAGGATATGAATTGGTGTGAGTATATGATCGAGTGCTTGGTGAGGACAAAGATGTCTTGGGAGGATAGCGGGGAAAAGTGGTACATAGGACCTCTCCTGTTTTTGACGGTCAGTGTTCTTAACACAAGTGTTGTTTTTATATATATTTGCCTTGTATGCAATAATCAATTTTAATTATTTTTTCATATGTAGGTGTTTTATGTGGACAAAGTTGTGTTATCTATACGCAATGTGAAATGAAGTTTTCCAACTTACAAAGTGTAAAATTTGAAGGTCTATGGTTTTAAAAATAAGTCTCAGATTTACGATGTTGTTAACAATGTTAAACAACACTGTCTACCAACATCGATCAGAGTAAAATAAAAATATGCATCGGAAATAAATGTTAAGAATACGATCGAACAAATTCAGTTCACAGGTAAAAGTACTTGTGAACTTGGGTGTACAAACCCGAAAACTATATTACTTTCTTGTTTTTCGATCAATACAAAAATATTAAGTAATATATGAAAACTAAAGTATTAAAATACATGATACTAAATACTTTTCGCCTAGGCTGAACAAGCTCTTCTCCGTTGGTCACGCAAATTCGAATAGCTTGTCGTTCTCGAACAATGGTTCCAAGTAATCTTCGTGTTCTTCGTCTTGCTCGGGTCTTGCGTCGCGTCGATCTGTTCTTCTCAAAATCCCGTGCATAAAGTCATCCCAAGCTTTAGAGTTCTTCTTGTTTTAAATAGACAATCCTAGAATTCTAAACTTGGTAAATAAGCATACTAAAATCTTGACACAATCTAGGGAAATAAAGTCCTATAAATAAACTAGGAAACACAATGTAGAGTTCCTAATTACTTTTGTGCCTAAGAAAGACAAATAACAAAATAGGAATTATTGCCAAGAATAAATTCCTCAACAATCTCCCCCTTTTGCCTTTCTGGACAAAACACTACGACGCAAAAACATAAAAATACTAACTCCCCCTAAGTTAGTAAACTCCCCCTAAACAAAACACCCAATGTTGTTAAACAATTCAAACCAACATTACAAACCAACATTGTTCAAAATATTACTTAACAAAACAAAACAGAATAAAGGAACTTATTGACTTTGAACCCTCTTCGAACGACGAGGGGATGTCGAAGTTCCTTCACCCCTATCCTTCCTCTTCTTCTTCTGCATTCTCTTCATTTTTCTCAAAGCCTTATTGCGAGAGCGAATTCGCTTCCTTCGCTTTTCCTGAGCAAGACTGGTCAAGGCTTCGGCAGCAACAGTATCTTCTTCACTAACATCATCTCTAGCAGCATCTTCATCAACAGCTTCGGTATCCACGTCAACATCATCTCCTCTTTTTTGACCAGAAAGCGAAAGGGCCTTCAAGAGAGAGCTACGAAGAGCCTTCAGCTGAGTCATCTGCAAATCAATAGAAGCCACATGTGCACGAAGGACCTGCGCAGAAATGTGGACCATGTTGGGAACGTCCCTCCCAACATCACTAGCAACATTAGCCCGAAAAGGAGCTTGCCATGGCAGATCAATAACTCTAGCACCTGCAGTATGCTGGCCTCTCAAAGCAAACAAATCCGCTTAACCCGTGAGCACATCATCGGGACGAAGTATCAAACCTTGGTTCTCCAGCAAGCTGAAAATCAAAGAAGGAAAACACAACGGGCCGCAGACTTCGTGGTGGCAAACTTAGCAATAATATCAAAAACATGCTGGCCAAAACTAAATTTGATTCCTCTCCTAAGCCTATATAAGAACTGGGCTAACACACGTTGTGTTCTTGGAGGGAACCCAATTACAAAGCAAGCTTATGCGGAATAGAGTAAAGAGACGAAAGACGAGTACTAGGTAGCTGTTCAAACCACACATTAACCAGACCACCAGACAAAAATGAAACCACCTCATTCATATCATCAACCGTCGAGTCACCCCGGTATGGCTCAGTGCCGAACAACTCATCAATCAAAGCAGGAGTGAAAGAAAACACCCTGCCACATACATATACTTTGCCATAATTTACGGACTCCAAATCCACCATAGAGGGCAAAATATTGGCAAAAAACTCGATAACAGCATCTCGTACAAAAGGCATTACCGTGGAAACGGTGGATACATACCTTTGTGTTGAAGATAGGCAATCAAATTATGTTTCTCAAATAGCTCCAATGGGACACGGTGTTCGGCGATCATGTGACGTGTCTGGTAAGTGGCGAACAACTCTTCAGCCTCGGCGGTTAGAAACTTCTCCGAAAAAGGCACCATATCCTCTTGCTCAGGGGTCTGAGAGGGAGTACCCGTGGAGGACTGAGAATGAGCATAGGCATTGGAAGAAGACGGCGTGGGAGCACGAGATGCTAGTGGAACAGAGGCAGGGCTGGAGGACGAAACAGTCGGAGAATGATGTGATGTTGGTATGGTGGAATCAACATGAGTAGCAACATCATCCTCCTAGGCAACTTTCTTTTTCTTCTTGTCCTTCCTGCAGGCATTAAGAATATCACCTAGAGGCACATCAAGGGAGGTGTTAGGGGAATGCTCAAACAAATCTGGATCAAACGCAAGTTGATCCTCATGAACCGGAGACGGAGGAGGAACATCGGCAGGCGGTTTGCGAAGCTGGTGACTTCGTCGGTGATAAAATCCAAAACAGTGTAGGGAGGGGATGAATACTTCGTCGCAGTAGAGGTAGGAGAAACTTTGACTTTCACCTAACCTGATCGCTTGTCAGCCAATCTCACAAGCTGCTTCCGGCGAGGAGTCTTTTTCGCCGACAGATTAGGAGCCGAAGGCAACGGAGGCACCACTCCCTCCGCCGGAGCCGGGATGTAATCATCATCATATGGGTCGGACATCACAGTGTCATCCTCCGTGAGGTTCATATGCTCAATCGGCACATTGCAGCGTGGCCCCACCTTGCTCTTTGGTACTGCGGGCGGCACAACACCGGGAGAAATATTGCGCAGGCGCCGTGATCTTTTCAGAGTAGGGTTCCCCACGCGCCCAAATGTTTCAGCAACAAACACCAAATTGGGGGTATTATCAACATCAATTTCATTCCCGGGCTATCCTGGGAACACTTGCGCTACAGGCGTGGCATCAATCAGCTGCGGAACTGGTACAGCAGCGTGAGAACCGTGCGCAGGCGAAGTGGGTGGTGATGTTGTTACCGGTGGTGGGTTTGAAGAGGAACCACCATCAATTTCTTCACGTATGTCAAGCCCACCAACCTTTGGATAGGGCGCAGGAACCTGTTCGCCGGAGCGAAGAACCTCTGCCGGCAACTCTGGAACAGATGAGGGCGGCGGCGAGTTCGACATCCTGCAAATTCTCAGAAATACAAGAGCACCAGGAAATAGAAATAATTYGAGAGAATTAAGAGAGCTGGAGAGTTTAGTTTGCKGAGGGGTAAMTGGGAAGGTGATCYAARGGTAAAATCAGAACAGWTTTTTATACTTTCAAAAAAGGACCGTTGCTAAAGAGAGAGAAGAAAGGAAAAATAAAAGGAAAATCCCTAATTTTACCCAGAAGCGGATTTTTGACCCCAATTCCGATTTTATTTCCTTTGCAACATGATCAAACCCACTACACCATTATACCCCCTTTTTTTTAAAAAAAAGTGCACAACTCAAGTTACAAAATAGACTGAAATACAAAGCTGGGAAAATTGAACCATCAGCCGAGTAGTATCAATCTTGTGCAATGTTAATTTTCACTCACCAAATTTACCTCGTTATTACCTATCCAGCCGTCCGATTTCAACTCCACTGAAACACTTAGTTAGCTAGATTCAAAACAAAATTAAGAGATTTCTCGAAAGACAAGAACACAAGCAATAGTACACACAACAAGATAGCATCTTCACAAAGTATGAATGTTCTACGGGATGCCTAAATATCATGACCTAAAAGAATATACAAAAACTTATTATGATTTCAGTGACTTGATCCAATGTTGCTTTTTATTACTGACAACATTATAAACCAACATTGCCTTAGATGAAGTCAATGGAAACTTACCCCTTAACCCAAGTTAATGACTACGTCAAGATCTCTCAAGAAGGTGAAATTTAAAGATTGGATCAAAATGAATCCATATTTTCTTCATCCTTTTTAGGTAATTGAATTTTTAATCCTCAACAATTATTGTGTAACACCTTTTGTTTTTAGACCTGGGAGAAAGCCAGTTTCTGTGGGCAAGCTCCACAATCACCCAATTGAAGAGGTTGGTTCTTTTTGCCATCACTTTTATTGCAACACAAGACCTTATATCACTTTCAATCAAACTCAATGCATTAGGATTATGTATGAAAAGAAAGATAAAAATGCATGCATATGTATACAGATGTTGTGACTGATGTTGATATTGGATGTCACAACATCACAAACAACCATTGGTTAGACAATGCACATACCGAGATCTCTTCTCAAACGCGAGAAGGTCTCGAAATCTAATGCCTTAGTGAAGATGTCAGCAAGCTGATTATCTGTTCCAATATGCTCAAGGCTAACAATCTTCCTCTCAACTAGGTCTCGAATAAAGTGGTACCTTATGTCAATGTGTTTGGTTCGAGAATGCTGGACTGGATTTTTCGAGATGTCAATGGCACTGGAATTATCACATAGCATAGTCAAGATACTACTGTGCAGACCGTAGTCCTCTATCATCTGGTTCATCCACAGTAATTGTGTGCACGCACTTCCAGCTGCAATGTACTCGGCTTCAGCTGTAGAGAGAGAAATGCAATTTTGCTTCTTGTTGTACCAAGAGATTAGATTATTACCCAGAAAAAAATATCCCCCAGTAGTACTCTTTCTATATACCACATCCCCAGCCCAATCAGAATCAGTGTACCCTACAAGTTCAGTACCAGTATCCTTTATGTACCACACACCTAGTTCAGTTGTACCAGCAATATACCTTATTATTCTTTTGACTGCTTTTAAGTGTGACTCTTTTGGATTAGACTGATATCTAGCACATAAGCACACACTATACATAATATCAGGTCTACTTGCTGTCAAATACAACAAACTCCCTATCATACTTTTGTACATTGTGTTATCAACACCCTTACCAACATCGTCTCTCGACAACTTCACATTCTTGCCTAGTGGGGTTTTCTTTATGGTTTCACTTTCTAAACAAACTTTTTGACTAAGTTCTTTACATATTTAGTATGGAAAAGAAAAATACCATCATCAAGCTGTTTGATCTATAAACCAAGGAAGTATGAGAGGTTACCTTCCATGCTCATCTCGAATGTATCGGACAATCGAGTGACAAACTCCTTGACCATCTGCTCGTTAGTGGATCCAAAGATAATATCACCTACATAGATTTGGACGATTAAGATGTGCTTATTGGATTTAAGAAGGAACAAAGTTTTATCAAATTCCCCTCGTCTAAAGTTCAAATAAATCAAATGTTGAGTTAGCCTTTCATACCAAGCTCAAGGAGCTTGTTTTAAACCATAAAGAGCCTTTTTCAGTTTAAAACAAAATTTGGTTTTTGAGGATCCACAAATCCTTTAGACTGCTCAACATACACTTCATCACTTAAGACTCCATTTAAAAAAGCACTCTTAATTTCCATTTGATGCAATGAAATCTTCATATAACAAGCAACAGGAAGCGAAAGCCTTACCGACTCAATACGGGCAACTGGGGCAAAAGTTTCATCAAAATCGATTCCTTCAATTTGCGTATACCCTTATGCAACCAGTCGAGCTTTGTTCCTCATAATGTTGCCTGCTTCATCAGTCTTGTTCTTGAATATCCACTTTGTTCCCGTCACGTGGGGAATTTTCTGGTCGTGGAACCAAATCCCAAACGTCGTTTTTGGCGAATTGGTCCAACTCTTCTTGCATTGCCCGAATCAAGAACTCATCTTTGAGCGCATCCTCCACGGGCTTGGGCTCTATTTTAGAAAGGTACAAAGATTCACGAATCTTATAACAATTTGTAGATAGACACACGTACCTGACCATTTTCTTGAAATTTATCTGTCTCCGTCTTGTACTCCTTTCATCTAAATCACCGATAATTTGGCCCATGGGGTGGTTTTTCTGAATCCTGGAAGGGATATCTCTCTGATGAAGATCAATGGGATCAGCAGGATCTTCTTCTTCTGACTCAGAACCTAATTCTCCGGCGACTTGTCTTGATGTTGGTTTTGATGTTGGTATCCCAGTATCAACATTGGTATAAACATCTCTCAACTCTCTGGGTTCAGCACCTGCATCTCTGTTCTCAAAACCTGCACTATCATCTGAAGGAGGAGTGACATTTACTTGAGGATTTTGATCCTACACCAGATCATTATCCTCTGTAGGTTTAACTCCACTCGTTAGATCATCGAACTTGACATTTACTAACTCAAGCATGCTTCGAGTTCTAAGGTTAAACAACCTATATGCATGACTATTTTGGGAATAACCCATGAAAATATACTTATCACTCTTTGAGTCCAGTTTAGCTAGGTGATTTCTGTCGTTGAGCACATAACAAATACATCCAAACACATGAAAATAGCTCATGTTCGGTTTTTTACCCATTAACAACTCATAGGGAGTAGCACATGACCCTGGTCTAAAATAAGCCCTATTTGTAATATGACATGCAGTGTTCATTGCTTCAGCCCAAAAATGTTTTGCAATGCCATTAGAAATGAGCATAGTTCTAGTCAACTCAGCAAGAGTCCTATTCTTACGTTCAGCTATGCCATTTTGTTGAGGGGTAATAGGTGAGGAAAACTCATGAGTTATACTCTCCGAAGTGCAGTACTTAGAAAAAGATGCATTTTCAAATTCTTTTCCGTGATCATTTCTAATTCTAGCAATGTTCACATTAAACCTTACACACAACTTCTTTGCAAGTTTTTTGAAAGTCTCAAAAGTTTCAAATTTTTCTTTTAGAAATTCTACCCAAGTGAACCTAGAAAAATCATCGACAATAACTAAAACATACCTCTTACCACCAAGGCTCTCGGCCTCAAGTGGACCCAAGAGATCCATATGAAGGAGTTCAAAGCAAGAGGATGTAGTGAGACTTTGCTGGACTGGATGTGGTACTCTGACCTGCTTTCCTTTCTGACACGCCTCGCATACAGGAATGATCTTGGTGTTTAACTTAGGAAGCCCAGTCACTGCTTCTTCTTTGGCCAACCTGTCCATCATCTTGTAGTTGACATGCCCTAATTTTTGATGCCACACCTCAGCATCACTTAGTTGAGATAACTTGCAAAAAGCATCACTGTTGATTTGATAACAATTATCAGAAGTCCTATGTCCAACAAGGATACATGGACCATTCTCCTCATAGACTTCACACTTCTCACGGTTGAATTTAACACTAAAGCCTCCGTCGCACAGTTAACTTATGCTGATCAAATTTGCAGTAAGTCCTACTAGCAACACATTTTCAAGGGTTACAATGCCGGGAACATGGAGAGTTCCTTGGCCAACAATTTGGCCATTTGCACCTCCACCGTATTTTACCTTTCCACCTCTAAATCTGACAATGTTGAAAAGAAGCTCCTCTGATCTAGTCATATGCTTGGAGCATCCTCTATAGAAATACCAGGCTCCAGGAACGTGGGACTTCAGGGAGGTATGGATCATATTGCACTTGACATTATTTTTCTTGACCCACACTTGTTTGGACCTGGTGTTTGTATTGATGTTGGTATAACGGAAACCAACATTGGATTTAGTAGCCTCATTAGATATCTGAAAGTGTCTTCTCTCACCAATGATTTTCCAGCAGAAAGGCCGAATGTCTCCAGGCTCGCCACAATGATGGCACACGAATTGTCTTCTTCTCTTCTTGTGCCTCTTGGGTGATTTCTCCTCTTGACTTGAGGAATGTGACGACTGAATCAATTTATATCCAAATACATGCTTCGAGGTTTCTGGGAAGCTCATATCTAAGATTTCATCAAGCTTCACCTTGACTTTGTTCAGATTTGATATCGTTCCTTGGACCTTGTCAACTCGGTTTTCATCTTTTCTAACTTAGCATCCTTCATGGTAAGAGATTTTTCCAAACGGACAATTATGTCAAGCTGATCATCCTTTTCTTTGGTCAGCTTTTCTACTTCTTTCATGAGATCCTTGACCTTGAGTACCTGTTTTCCCCAGCTGACAAACAGTTGTTGGTGCTCAACACTTAGAAGCTCGTATTCTTTATGGTAATCAGTAGTTTCAGCATTCAAGCAAACGATGTTGGTTTCAAGGATATCAACATGGACGTCGTCGTCCCACACAACATGGGTAAATAAGTATGGAACAGGTTCAGTTGACTCAGACTCATTTACATCCTCAGTGAAGTCAGTAGCAACCATGCTTTTCTTCCTAAGAGTGTTAGGACATTCATTCTTGTAGTGTCCCCAACCTTTACATTCATGACATTGCACCTCACCGAGAGGTCTTGTGGGGTTGGATGCATTTGGAATTGTAGATGTGGACTGAGATCTGGGAAGAGCACGTCCAGTGAATTTTGGCGTGGACACCTGTGGCCTGGTCTTCGTATTTGATCCTCCAAGGCTATTCTTCTTCTTCAGGAAACTGTTGAAACGTTGGGTATTAAATGATAATTCATCTTCACCAAGCGTAGTGGATTCCATCTTTTTTAGAATTCCATTGAAATCAAACTCCTCTTCGTCTTCATCATTGTCTGGATTAGCGTCGGAGGAAAAAGCAACATTATTCTCTCTTGAGTTGGAACCAAGGTGTTCCATCTCATATTGCTTAAGGTTTCCAACCAAGGTGTTGAACTCAATGTTATCAACATCTTTAGATTCTTCTATGGCAACCACGTTCATATTGTATTTCTTCTTAATAGATCTCAGCAGTTTTCCTACAAGACGAGAGTCAGTTATTTCTTCACCAAGCTCTATGCACTCGTTTGTGATGTCTAATAATCTCATTGCATAGTCCATGATCGACTCCTTCTCATCCATTCTCATTGCTTTGAAAGTGGACATCAACATTCCCAGCCTTGATTTCTTCACGCTCGCTGTTCCTTCACACACACTTTGGAGTGCGTCCCATGCATCCTTTGCTGACTCGTAATTCTTGATGACTCGGTATTAACTTGCATCAACATAGATACACAAGGTATTGATGCATTTGGAATTCCAGTTTGCAGCAGCTGCTTCCTCAGGAGTCCAATCTACTTTCTTTTTGGGGAAGGTTTCGCCTTCACCATCAGTAAAACATGGATTTTCCTATCCAAGGAGGACGGTTTTCCATACACGTTCGTCGATACTTTTTAAGTGCCAATGCATCCTTTGTTTCTAGAGGGAATAATTCTTCCCGTTGAGGATCGGTGGCCTTGGGTTGCCTTGAGCATCCATAGCACCTAAAAATAAGGATCAGTACTTAAAAGGTTAAGTAACCAGGTCTAGATGCCAATTGTAAAATTTGAAGGTCTTAAAAATAAGTCTCAGATTTACGATGTTGTTAATAATGTTAAACAACACTGTCTACCAACATCGATCAGAGTAAAATAAAAATATGCAGCGAAAATAAATGTTAAGAACACGATAGAACAAATTCAGTTCACAAGTAAAAGTACTTGTGAACTTTGGTGTACAAACCCAAAAACTATATTACGTTCTTGTTTTTAGATCAATAGAAGAATATTAAGTAATATATGAAAACTAAAGTATCAAAACACATGATACTAAATACTTGTCGCTTAGGTTGAACAAGCTCTTCTCCGTTGGTCACGCAACTTCGAATAGCTTGTCGTTCTCGAACAATGGCTCCAAGTAATCTTCGTGTTCTTTGTCTTGCTCGCGTCTTGCGTCGCGTCGATATGTTCTTCTCAAAATCCCGTGCGTAAAGTTGCCCCAAGCTTTAGAGTTCTTCTTGTCTTAAATAGACAATCCTAAAATTCTAAACTTGGTAAATAAGCATACTAAAATCTAGACACATTCTAGGAAAATAAAGTCCTATAAATAAACTAGGAAACACAATCTAGAGTTCCTAATTACTTTTGTGCCTAAGAAAGGCAAATAACAAAATAGGAATTATTTCCAAGAATAAATTCCTCAACACAAAGGATGGACTGACATGTTGTTGAAAGATAGAGAAGCTGCGGAGGAGAAAACTGGTGCATTTGGGAGGGATTTTGTGGATGAAGACAAAGAATATGAGGTGCTGAAAAATACAAAAATGATGGATGCTCCTGAAAAAAGAATGAACGAGGAGCATAGGTGTAGAAGTACTGGAAATAAGAATGCTGGAAACAAGGAGGTTGGAAACAGGGAGTTTGTACAGGTACTTGATGTGGCTATTTTTGAATATAGTGGCTATTTTGTGCATGTAATTATGAACTAATGTGCAATTGAGTATGAACTAATGTGCAATTTGATGTGCAAGTATTTTTTTAATAGTTTTTTATATAGTGGCTAGTTGTGCATGTAGTTATGAACTAATGTGCAATTTGATGTGCATGTATTTTTTTAATAGTTTTTTCATATAGTGGCTATTTATCCATGTAGTTATGAACTAATGTGCACGAGTGTATGAACTAATGTGCATGTAGTAGAACTAATGTGCAATGCATTCATTTTTTTTATGGCTAATGTATATTGTGTCTAAATGTTGTCTATATTAGACTTTTAAATATAACTATTTGTGAAATAGGTTTTTGTTGAGGAATTTGCTACAAAGACCAGGTTGCTTGCATCTACTGGTCTTGAAATACTAGATATGGTGCAAAGAGCCCCTCAAGTGTTATGGGAAGATAAGAATTTCATGAAGATGCAAGATGCAGCACAATCATTCCTTGGCATTTCACAAACACAAGAGCGTGTCAACCAAAGCCAAGAGAATGTCAACCAAACACAATAGGGCATTAATGAAAAACATGGGGGCATTGACGGAACACAATCTGGCATCGACAAACCAGAAGAGGGTACCAACAAAGCGCAAGAGGGATGCCACAATGCCTCACAAACTTTTGATGACTGGACCGCTGAGACTATCAATGCTATTGATGAGATTTTTGAAGTAATTGCAAGGAGGGATGAGTTTCGAAATACCACAACTAGTATGCCTAGTTACAGCTTAGGTATTTCTGAAGATGATGAGGATGATAATGAACTTCCCCGATATTGTGGTAATCAAGCAAATGATGGTTGTCAATCTGAAAAACCCCCTCCTGTGCCTGTTGATGTACAACCAGGACGTGCAACCGTTGATGAGAAACCCGAGAACATTACCCATCCTGAGAATGCCACTAACGCCCCTTCAGCTACAGAACATGTTCAAGGTGTACAACTTATTCCAATGAGACGATTTAAGCGATTAACACCAGAGGATGAGCTGTTAGAAAGGAGAGAAGTTGCTAGCAAATTGAAATCACCATTCAAGATAAGGGGAACAAATATATTGAAGAATTTAGATGGAAATCCAAAAATAGTTGCAAACTGGGTTTTGAAGAATGCTGACGCTAAATAGTAAGTTATATATATTTTCTTTTGTGTCTTTAATAGTGTTTATAAGAAATTTTTACTAGTGTATATATGGTTATTATCTATCTTTTTGCTACGTATTTTTAATTCATGTGTTCTTGTAATACAGGAGTGAAGTTATTTTCAAAAGGAATATTTTTTATGCTTCAAGAGATGTATTACAAAACTTAAGGGTAGGTGAACAAGTGAATAGTCGTGTATTAGATTTATGGTCTGTTTTTTTAAATGACAATGAAAAGTTGAAAGGTTAGGGGTCTCCACGTATATCTTTTTGCAAGCATTGGCCCTTGTAACAAGGTTAGAAATACTTAATTTATATTTCATTTTTTTCTTTATAATTATACATAATATTCTTATGCAATTTACATGTGCAGCTACATTTTGTTGGTGCTGATAGCAAAGAAAAGAAATATCAGATGTTTACTCAGGCCCTGGATGCAGACTTCAAATGGATGAAAACGTTTGAAACAAAAGATATATCACT
This sequence comes from Phtheirospermum japonicum, assembly GCA_014905375.1. Taxonomy (NCBI): domain Eukaryota; kingdom Viridiplantae; phylum Streptophyta; class Magnoliopsida; order Lamiales; family Orobanchaceae; genus Phtheirospermum; species Phtheirospermum japonicum. The sequence goes on along the minus strand of BMAC01000356.1, from coordinate 798,467 downwards.
GGTACGTTATTCAATTTCATTATACTAATTTTCAATTTAGTTTTTTAAATGTTTTTTTCTTTTTTGCAGTTTTTATTCCCCGTGCACACTGAAAATTACTCTTACGTCATGTGGTTTTTAATCAAGGCAAAGCGATTTGATATACTTGAAAGCACTGCACCAAATGATGTGAATGAAAAAAAATACATAAAGAATATGCTAATACTTTGGTAAGACCAATATTTAAAGTATTTACTTAGTGCATCATATTTATATTTTTTTGTTTCTGTGTCTTTGTTTTCCTAATAATAATTATATATAATAAAATGGCTTAGGGGTGTTTTTTATTTTTTATTATGAAGCAATTTTTTAATGTGCAAAATAACTCACATTGTTGTGCACAATAATGTGCAGACATAATTCTTTAGCACTGTAATCATTTTTTTCAAATTATTTTCCTTGTCGTTTTTGTCCACATAAGATTCTTTTTATTATTTTGCAGAAGGATGCATTTTCAAAGTTTCTAAGAGGACAAAACATGGCCCACTAAGCCAATGTGGTTTCAAAACTTGAACCACACTTTCTCGAGATGTCATGCACAATGGGGGTAGAAAACATGGGTTGGGGTGTTTTGACCAAGAGACACATGGAGACATACATGGGGGCTGGATTGAAGGCCAACTGGGTGTGTGGAATTTGAAGCGGAGATAAAAAGAAGGTGAATTGTATCCGTAAGAAGTATTGCCACACCTTGGCATGCGCAGAGATAAACGATTTGAAGGATGTAAACATGAAAATCGCGAAACAGTATCTCCCAGTTTACAAGGCAAAGAAACTAGAACGAAAGGCTGAATTGAAGAAGTGATCTGCATGGCGGTGAATTTTATTTTTTGTTTGGCTTCTGTAGAAATACTTGTATAAGTAGAAAAAATTGGAATGGAATGCTTATTTTATTTTATTTTTATGTCTCTTTGTTGTGTAAGAACTCTTGTCCAAGTAGAAGAAACTAGAACATAATGTTTATTATGTTTGATGTCTATTTCTGTTGTTCTGTTTTTTCGTAAGTAGAAAAAAAAATTTACGACTGAGAAAAGCTGTGTTTTGCATATTTAAAGTTTTTAATAATGGTCCTGGTGGGGGAAAGACAAATATTTAAGTTTCCAAGTTTTTAACTTCGATGGTTGCACTTTTGGTTGTGCATATGTTATTGCATTATTTGTGTAAATGATATCATTACAATCCGACCATCGGGTTGGATTTGTCATTAGACCCAAATTAAGTATTGTCGATGTACGATAAGAAAATACGTAAATATATTTAAATACAAGATAACAAGTAAATAGAGAAAGAGATCTACCGAACCAGAACTTAGAAAACGTCAAAAAGGTCTTATTTCTGAATCTCAGACAAAATTATAGTTCAATTAATTTGTACGAAAAGCCCAAAAGACCATCACCTAAAATATTAATTCATTAAATACCACTGTGCACAATTTATTGCACTATTGTGCAAAATTGATTGATCGGTTGTGCAGAAAATCATACTTGTTTGTGCACAACCTACGTCGCAAAATTAAGAGTAATAAAAATAAGAAAATAATATGAAGGGTCTTGAACTCTCCCAGTTGCTCCTTTTTTTTGCTTCATTCCTCAAATCACCTACAAGTTATAACTTCTTTTCAAATAAGTATGTATAACTTTTAGAGATGAAAAAAAAAGGAAAACAGAAAATACAATTGTGCATTTTTTGTCATTGACTATTACTATGTACAACCTGTTATTTTCTCTTTGGACAAGTTCTCGTATTATATCTGGCCCTTTTACCACAAGTCTTGCACACCCTTTGTTTTTCCTTCTTCTGCTTCTCATCAATCGACTTTTCTTGGCCAGTTTTTTTTCTTTTCCCACCCCTTTATCTTTCGATTGCATAGGAGGACGAATAGCAATTTCAACTGGTTCAGTTCCACAAAAAGTTTCAATTCTCTGTTTTTTACTTGCAGTAGATGAAGCGTCTTGTTGTTCAACTGTAAGTTTCTCCTTTTGTTCATTGATAACCTTTGAAAACTCAACAAGGAGCTCTGTCATCGTCTCTGCCAATGCCGCACATAAGTGTATATCAGACCACAATTTGTTAAGTAGCAACTTTCTTTCATCGATTTTTTGCAGATTGCTCAATAATGGCATCATTGATATGAAACATAGGATTTAAAGTTGCATTCTTAGCCTAACGGGAAAGGACAAATTTTCGTGGGATAACATCCATGTTTAAGTCCTTAAAGACAACAAAAACGTGTCTGCAGAGCCACACAAATCTTTCAAAATTTTTGCAAGAGCACATAGAACAACTACCATCAGATTTGTGTACTACTGTAAACACCTTACCATTATCTTGAATGTCACACTCAACATTTCCATCATTGTCACTAACACGTAAAACTCTACAACTAAAACACGTTGCACAGATTTTATTCTGCACCTCAATAAATATAATGTTTGTGTACACAGAGCGTGCATTCTTCTCCAAAGCTAATGGCGTCTTTAGATCAGCAAAATATGACTCACACACACTTTTTAAACTCGATGACGTGTTTCTCTGCGAATCCATAGCAGTGTCGAAATGCATGAAAAACTCGACTAAACTGTCTTGGTGATTTTTAAAATTGCCAAACTAGTAGTTTTCACTTTCTGATCTAGATGTAGTTCTCAGCAATCTGCTCATAGAAACATCCCTAAAAAATGCAAGGATCCACTGTTCGCGTATTTTGAATAAATCATGAAACTACCTGTGATCTACTAAATTAAAATCTTCCATAATTCCATTCCATTTTTCTTCAAATTCCTTAGGCTCTATGTATGCATTCCAAACGATATCCTTAAGCCTTTAATTGAAATTTTCATCACTACTTAAAACAGGCCCAACTTTTTCACTCACCTTCATCATGATGTGCCACATACAGTATCGATGTATTGTAGTCTCAAACACCTTCGAAAACGTAATTGCAATTGAGGAATCTTGGTCAGTAATGATGTATCCTGTCTCATGCACCATTGCCTTTTTGAATTGTTTGAGGACCCATACATAAGAATCAACATCTTCACTAGCTATCAACGCAACAGCAAATGTGACATATTTTTTGTGGTTGTCAATCCCCGTGAAAGGTGCAAACACCATATTGTACCTGTAGCACAAGAAATTTTATTGATTTAATGTGTAAAAATTAATGCATTAATGTGCACACACTGAAACATAAATGTGCACAGATTGAAACATAAATGTGTACACACTAAACTGAATCATAAATGTGCACACATTGAAACATAAATCTGCACACAATGAAACATAAATCTGCACACACTAAAACATAAATCTGCACAAGCTATTATTTGTGACATTAATGCGTTATTTGTGAAAATAATAAAATTTAAATATTTTCAGAAAAATGAATATGTACCTGTTAGTTCTGTACGTTGCATCAAATGACACCACATCACCAAACGCGGCAAAGTGTTTTTCTAAAAATGGGATCAGTCCAGAAAATTCTCTTTAGCCGGTCACACTCATCAAGTTCATAGTCAAAGTAGAATGCTGAACTGATTTCTTGTCATCAATAACACTTGTCAATAATCAACTGTGCATCAGCCCTTGAAATATATGCTAACAAGTCTCTTTTGTAGTTTTTGAAATCGAAACTAGTAGCACCGATATTCTGGTAGCCTCCGAAAATTTGTTTGTACAATCTAAAAGACTTCACTGAAATAATGTTTGCCCTTATACAATTCAACAAAAAATTGTCATGTCCGACATTTATTGATCAGTTTTCTTTTAAGAATGGTAAGCACTCTTTAGAAGCTAATGGATAGTAATCTTTCTCTTCAAACAAATAGAGTAAGTATCCGATATCCCCATCCAATCTCAATAAGAATCTATTTGTTACCCGACACCTAATCTGATGTTCAACAACTATTGGTGTTGCTGCTCTTTTTGGTGTGAGGGATACACTTGTTGTGGTTGCCATCTTTGCTCCAGGTGAGTTTCTCTTACTCTCATTCTTGTAGCCTTGTTTTGAGTACAGTAGATACTACCAAACAACCACACCATCATCTGATTTTATTTTTGTGCTACGACGGACGTGAAAGCCAACCTCCTTGGCATAAGACTTGTAAAACTGTATAGCTTCATCCAAGCTTTTGAATTTCTGATTAACATAAGGTTTAATTGCATCTTCACAAATCGGAACCCAATATTTTGTAGAGCTAGGTGTTATGATTGTAGTTTGTCAAACAGGCTTACAATTGTGGGAAGAACATTCAACATCACCTGCAAAATCTTGCATTCAATCAGTGCACAAAACAGTACATGCCACATATAACACGACAGGAAGTTTATTTAAAACTTCATAACACGTGCGGACATCATTTTGCTACTGCACGGACGTGCACGAGGGAACACATTAATGTGCACAAACTGATACTCAATTGTGCACAAACAAATCACACTTGCATCAGACGACAACACGCACAGATTTTTTTTAATACTTCATAACATGTGCAAAACATCATTCAGCACGGACGTGCATAAGGGAACATATTAATGTGCACAAACTGACACTCAATTGTGCACAAACAAATCATGCTTGCATCAGACGACAACACACACAGATTTTTTTAAGACTTTATAACACGTGCAAAACATCATTCAGCACGAACGTGCACAAGGGAACACATTAATGTGCACAAACTGACACTCAATTGTGCATAAACAAATCATGCTTGCATCAGATGACAACCACATCAGACGACAACACGCACAATTTTTTTTAAGACTTCATAACATGTTCAAAACACTATTCAGCATGGACGTGCACAAGGGAACACATTAATGTGCACAAATTGACACTCAATTGTGCATAAACAAATCAGACGACAAGCTCATCAGATGACACGTACAAAATTTTACCTAGTTAACTCAAACAAAAAATCCAAAATCCGAAAATTAGATGAACTCCACTAATTTAAAATAAAACATTACCTGAATCATTCAGAATTGAAGCCATCTTAGTGCGACAAAAATTGAACCAAGAAAAAAAAATCAAACTGAGTAAGGGACTAAAATCGAATAGAAATTTCCTACAAAATCGAACAGGATACTCCGACCTAACCCTAAATTCGAACAGGATTGTCACGCCGGTCTCTACTACTCCGGCCCAAACCTAAATTTGAACAGGATTGAAAGGAATAGGAATGAATTTCTCGATAAACTTATTTTCCGATTGAAGGAACAGAGCTGATTTTTCAAGGAAAAGGATTGATTATACGGATAAATTAGCTGATGAATAGAGCAGAACATGAATCGAGAAGGGAGATGAATTGAGCAGGAGATCGAGAAATTTCTTGCCTTTCTTTTGCGATATCTTTCGTTTAAAGCTTTTAATGGACATGGGATAAAAGTTCAGGTTTCTTGCATTTTTTAAGTTGTCAATTTGATTGATTAAATTAGATCCATTAGATTAGATTAAATATAATAGTTATGATTCATTCTCATTTCTCACCCACGGACCCATTCTCACCGGAACCCAACCCTATATATGTATGTGTTAATTCAAATTCTTCAACCCCCCCCCCCCCCCC
>BMAC01000356.1:747294-771754 GCA_014905375.1 Phtheirospermum japonicum | reverse complement strand
GAACGTCGAGGACGACAATGATTTTCTTAGCAGGGAGGAGGTAGCTGAGCTATTTGGTATTGATTTTCGTGACATTGGGAGCGGACCTTGCGATTATGGACCCCAACGAAACATTTGAGAAGGAGTTTCAAGCGAATGACATGGTGGAGTTAGGTGATCCACCGCAAGTCGAGTATTGATCGTTGAAACGCGTCGAGCATGCGACGTAAAATGTTGCGCTTCTTGGGAGGGCAACCCAAGCGTTAGTTTTTCTTTAATTTTTATTTCGATTTTTTTTAGTTTATTTTTGTTTTTATTGTGTCAATTGTCGTGGTGCGTTTATGTGTGTGTTAATGTGCAGAAAAGCCGAGCACCAGCTTGCGTCAGTCGACGCATCATCGACGCGACGGCCCAAAATCATGATTTTTAGGGTTTCTTGTGCGCCAAGTCATGAAATAACTATATAAACCCTTCATATTTCGGTTTAAACATACACCCACGACCCAAAACACCTATCTAGGGTTAAGAAACCTATTTTCAACACCCTCTAATATATTCTCAAGATCTACGTCGAAGATTCAAGATCRGAAGCACCAAGACGAAGACGTTCGTTCAAGTTCCGARTTTCTCGACCAAGARCAACCATCCATAYTCCGAAATTACAGCAATCGTTCAGCACTTTTTAGACATTAATAAGTTCTCTKAACTTTAGTTATTTCTTTTAGATTAATTCTTAGTTAAGTTATGRTTTTAAGTATTTATTGRTTTCCYTTTGATAATTAGAATRYTTTGAWCCATTGAATCGCTGAAGSTTTGAACCTTAGAATTCYTTTTTAATAATTAATTAGTTGCTGCGTTRTACCTTCGTTCATGCTTGGTGATGAGYTTGTTCATGCTTAGTTCATTTATTGCTTATGCTTGGTTAATTAHWTTATYATATGCAATTGCTTGGGAATTTTAGAATTAATTTTGTTCTTGAGAATTCATATGCTTGATAGTCGTAATCGTAGTTCAATCCATGCTAGTTAATTATAGTTGGTTAATTAGTTTAATTTAATTAGTTCAAGATAGTTAGTTATTGCTTTTTAATCTCGTAGTTATAATTTTTAAAAACCAAATTTATACAAGTTCTCGTGTTAAACATTTTGATTAAACAAATATTAAAAATTCTGAACGTCAGTCCTTGAGAGACGACTCGAGTTAAGCTTGCCAAACCTACACGCGATCCCGTTATTTTTCGGGCGAGCTATTAAATTTATGACAATTATTTATAAAGTAGGCACACGCAAAAGCTCGAATCACCAACTCAAATGCTAGTAAAATAAACCAAGAATCATCTCATAAAAAAAGAAATCAATGAGTCCATAACATTTAAGTATATCAACGTTCCAAATAACTCCATTTAAAAAAAAATCTTAGAACCAAACTACCATTAAATATCCACTAGTCCGACAATACTCAAAATTTGCCAACAATACTCCATAAGAGATATGATCTAAGAACCACCAACATAAAATCCATATGTTTGTTTGTACCTGAAATAAGTAGGCATCAAAGTTATGATATATACGAATTAGAGTTTGTAAGAAATGATAAATAAAGAGACTATAAACATATGAAGGCATCAACACCACAAAATTGAATGGTGACCTGACTTGTGTTCTTCATATTAATCCCCTGAAAAATAAAAAAGCCTTATTTAAACGCTATAACAGGAAAAAATAAAAACTAAAAAAGCTAACTTAGTGCATATTTTGAATCATATAAGTTCATACCTTCATCAACCTCATCATCATCAACCTTGTTATCATCAACCTCGTTATCATCAATCTCGTCATCATCAGCCTCATTATCTGTGTCTGTCACTAGAGATTGTGAAATTTTCAATTGTGGACACGTGCTCCTATTATGACCAACACCATCACAAACCTTGCACTGCCTCCGCTGTTTTGAAATTGCCATTTCTTTTGATGTTTTTAACCGCTTTCCACTTCCTTGGCTTTTACTATTCTTGGTTCACGAACAATTGGGGTACTACTCATGCTCTTCCCTCTAATATTGCTAATGTCCACTGACGGGCCAATGTCTAACTCATTGATTATGCGTAGCAATCTACCAATCTCTTTGTCCAAATATATACTTCTTTCTTCAGTCAAAACAGCATCATCAATCAACATTGATGTCTTTTGTGAAAAAATTGATTTCCAAACCATCATCGATCTCCCCGTCACCTCAACGCTCGATTCACCTACGGAGTAAATTAACCGAGCCATGGCCTTTTTGGTCCATCGTTTTAGAATATACTTCTCTGGCAACACCATCAATTATTTCTTCTTGATCACAAATGCAAGAATGTGTCTACATGGCCACCCGTAAAATTCAAACATCCCACAACTACACTCCAATATGTCTTCTGATGGATGGTACTTGATGGTTCGATGGTTGCCGATTGCTGTTGATGAACCTCCTTCATATTGAACAACCGAGTACATTTTTAAACTATCACATGATGATACCTTTTGGCAATAATAAATAAAACTCCTTTGAAACTCATCTTGAAATTTTAAGAATGCGTACTTCGTGTACGCCTTCACCGCTTGCTCCTACATAGAGTGTATTATCACAAGTCTAGGGCGTTCAGTCAGGTCTGCGTGATTTGCAATCAATTCTTCATGGCGTTGGTGTCTTAAAGCTCTATTAAATAAAGCAATAAACCGAACTAAAGTGTGTTTTTTATTGACGTACTTCTTGATAAACGAGTGCCCAGACTCCGATCTCTGACTGCTCGACATTCCAGCACTAAAAAAACACTTCACATAAGTTGGCACCCATCGAGTTCTTATTTCGTACATTGAACTTAACCAGTCGTTCCAATCCAACTCAGAGTTGGAGATCACCTCGGTCCAACTGTTTTCAAATTGTTCCACGATCTCAAAATATCTGATAATGTTCACTAACTTGTGGTACTCCTCGTTGAACATTATCGCATTAATTTTTTCTGAAAACTTATTAAGAATGTGCCACAAACAATATCGATGCACTGCACTTGGAAAGACTACTGCAATTGCTTTTGAGATAGCAGCATCTTGATCAATAATAATCACTCTTGGTGGTGCAACTTCATTAGGCATCACTTCTAAAAACTTGGAAAACAACCAAACAAACGAGTCTATCATCTCGTCGCTCAATAACCCACAAGCAAATATTGTCGTTTGACCATGATTATTAACACTAACAAAAGGCGCAAAAATCATACTATATTTGTTTGTGTTGTAAGTTGTATCAAACACAACAACCTCACCAAATGACGCATATGACCGCCTACAATGAGAATCGGCCCAAATGCATCGTAATAGCTTCCCATCATCATCAGTTTTATAATCAAAGTAAAAGTCTGGATTAATCTCTTTTGCAGCCAAGAATTGATCTATTAACATGTCTGCATCGTGTCCAGCCAACTCTTTGCGTAGATCTTTCTCATAATTTCTAAGGTCCCTCTCCATACAACCAATTGCTTTAGGACCCCCTGAATCAATCTCCATGAGCCTCACTTGTTGACATGTAGGAATATTTGCCTCTGTAAGTTGTTGTATGAGACCCTTCTTTGCCTTTCAAACTTTCCTATGCGATCTTAGCAAATAGACTTTCCTCGGAGTTGTCAAAACATGATTATGCTTCTCCTCAAAACCACTTATGATCCACCCATGTCCGGTTTGTTTCTTAACAAATTGTAAGAGTGACTCACAACCAACCCTTGTTTCACCTCGTTTGCGAGTGCAATAACGCGGCTCAAGATCTTTGTACTTTTGTTGCCAGCTGTAATCTGTTTTTCCTTCCTTTTAACAACAAAATTCTTTCCAGTACACTTCATTTGTTTCTTTATTTTTCTTGTTATTGTTCTTGCGTACACTAAATCCAATCTCTCGTGCATACCGGTTATAGAATATGTAAGCTTCTTCATGCGACTCAAACTCTTGTCCGACTTTTGGTATCAAGGTATCGCCAACTTGTGGCACAAAGTCCTTTTTAGCTTCCTCATATTCCATACCTGTAAACCAAAATCAATATCAGTTTCGTAATACCAAAATCTAATTCCATACCGCATATTATTATTATTATTATTATTATTATTATTATTATTATTATTATTATTTATTTTTGTAATAATATGATTGTCTATATTATAGAATCATGATTTTATTATTATTATTATTATTTATTTTTGTAATAATATGATTGTCTATATTATAGAATCATGATTTTAGGATCATTGATATTGTAGTTCAAATGATTCCACTCTTTATGTTGATAAGACTCGAACTTTTGTAATTCAGATATTTTCACCTTTTTTTTTATATATTGTGTTAAAAATTAAAACTTCTATTTTTATTCATCTAACAAATTGAAATATCAGATAAAATATGGTAAATAAGCAATTATAATGGAAGGTTTTAGTGGAAAAACAAGGCAGCTATGAGAGTTGGTCCATGGTAGTTGAATATTCAATTAGCCTGCTTTTTAGTATTCGAATGCCGCACAAATATGAATTAAACCTTGCTAGACTATAAAATTAATGATTATCTAGTTACGATTCCCTTTAATAAGTAACCAAATAAAATATTTCGCAAGTACAATCACGGGACTAGTAAATAATTTTGTTATTCGTATTATGCAGATTGAGGCACAGTATATGATTAATTAGTTCAACAATAGAGGCAAAAAAAAAATTACATACCTGGAGCCGCCTGGAGAGCTTGAATGATGAATGGGGATGCCTTTTGCCTTGGGAGCAATTAATCTATGGTGGGGTGGGGTGGGGTGGCGTATGAGATCCCCTTTTTTGTTCTCCAGATTACAGAGTACAAGTGGGACTAATTAATTTATAGTGGGGTGGCGTGGGGTGGGTGGGGGTTCGGGTGGGTGGGGCTTGGGAAAAGAAAAAAAAAACTGTCCTAAAATTTTGAATGGTTAACTGCTGATTTGGCATGCCAAATCATCAGTTTGAACTTTTTCCCCCCCCACTAGGGGGAGGGGATCATTTCTGTATATATATATATATATATAGAGAGAGAGAGAGAGAGAGGTGGGTTCAAATGAGAACCATATTATTATATGCGAACCTGCGAACTAGTGCTTTTATTATATACCAGCAGTGCTTTTATTATACAATCACAGTGCTTTATTAATATTTCAGTTATATACACCAGTAGTGCTTTTATTATGAAATTCTAATACTTTTAATTAAATAAGAAAATACACAAAAAATCGGATCCATCCATTTAATTAGATCTAAGACCCATAACTAACCCTAGGTTCATATATATATATATATATATATATATATATATATATGAATAAAAGCACATATTTATATATACTACTAGATACTAACTCACAATACATTCTCAGTCCTATTCTAAAAGACTAACATGTAAGATTAACATTGTTGGTAATATTATTTTCGACAATTTTATTCCTTGTTTGTAGTTTGCCTTTCTTAGGATATCAAGTATTTTAAGACTCTAGATTTCTTTTCTAGTTGGAGTTTAGGACTTTATTTAGTTTCCTAAGTTTTAGTCTAACTTGTTTATCAAGACTAGGAGTCTTGATTATTTAAAGAAGGAATGAAGACGCAATACAGACATATGGAAAAAAGATGCGAGAAGATCGCAGCAAGCAAGGACGCAAGACACGAAGAACACGAGCAAATAGATTTCTTGAGGCAACGATCCAAATCAAGGAGATCTTCAAAGTTGCGTAACCAATGAAGAAGATCATCACAAACTTTGTCACAAGACTTGAAGCCACGATCTTAATCACGAGAATCTTTGAAGTTGCGTAACCAACGGAGAAGATCATCATACCGAGGCGACGAGTATTTTGTGTATCAAGAGTTTGATACAATTGGTATTTCATATATTACTTTTATTATTTTTTATTGATCTTAAACGTGATAAGGTAATATAATTTTCGGGTTTGTACACCCAAGTTCACAAGTACTTTTACTTGTGAACTGAATTTAAATTGCTGTGTTCAAACTATTATTTTTATTTTTATTTCCGCTACTATTTCTGTTTATTGGTTGATGTTAGGTCTGGTGACATCTATCACGAAACCTAACATCATTTTTCTAAGTCATAATTCTACAAAATTACAAACATGAATATTTTAGTTTTATTTTAAGTTCATATGTTTATGTTATATATATAATTATTTTCTTATGGATTTAGATCTTATTATATCCGATAAATTTGCACCCATAGGTCCAACATGCTATCATTAAGCGAATTTATGAAACGTATTCTCAGGAACATGAATTTGTATCTAATCATCATTATTGTTATTAATTTCAAAATCATGGTAGTCACATTTCTAATACATGAAATCAAATGTATAATTAGACTACATTTTAGATAAGTTATTTGTTTATGATCCAAACAAAGCATTATATCCTTATTAATTCATGAGATTAATTATATAAATCGACACAAGAATATACTTTGCCTACATTTAAGATAACTAATATATACTTTGCCTACATTTAAGATAACTAATTCTTAAATATATGCAGTACAATATTTGCATTCTAATAATACAAGACTTGATTTACGTAGCCTAATAATTAATTTACCTATTCTAATACAAAAGCTATGCTTTAGAATATTTATAGTTTAATAATACAAAACATAATTTAAGTAGTTTAATACTTAATGTGCATAGTATGGTATAAATCATTCCATATATATTTAAAAAAAAAAAAAAGACGTAGTAGTTCACAATTAGATATATAAATTAAAAGTTTTATGGAACGTGACATTTGCATCACTATTAATCCCTAAAGACATGCATTAGAATATTTACATTCTAATAATATAATACTTATTGGAAATTTACCAAATAACTGTTGTAATCAGTCAAGAATCAATCAAAACAAATTAAGGGATCAATCATACAAAGAATCAATCGAGATCCCTTAAATTAGTTTTTCGATTTATTCTATTTCCTTGTAGAAATCATCCTTGACCCTATATAAAGGAGTTTGTAATTATTTGTAAAACACACAAAAATGAATACAATTTACTTTACGATGAAATACCATTTTCTAACATTATATCACGTCAGATTATGATTCTAGGAACTCAGAACTAAATCATCATCGTTCCAATACCTTCTCAGCCTTTTTTTTCTGTCCCAATACCTTCTCGATTTTTTTTTGATCAAGGCAGTAGCCTCTTCCTTCTTTTCTTTCCCTGAAAAGAAAACACAAAATCCAAAATGTCAAACTATCCACAGACAACCCTCACAACCAACACAAATAACACAGCACATAATGAATTAACCCTCCAGGTTTGCAAATCTAGTACGAAGTTCCGACAATGTTACACTCGGATTAAAACTGGATGGGAACAACTACCTACTGTGGTCTCGACTCATGAGAGTGGCCATAGGAAGCAGAGGTAAATCCAGCCACATTACTGGACAACCACCACCACCAAACGCAGCAGATCCAACCTATTATCAATGGGAAGAAACAGACTTGTATGTTTTCTCATGGATCATACAAAACATGGAAGGGAAATTAGTAACAAACTTTGCTCAACATCAGACCGCCAAGGCCGTATGGGACAGCCTGGCAATCACGTACGGGAGTGGAACAGATCCGTTCCAAATCTACGATTTAGAGGTAAAATCCAACAAGGTCAATCAAGGGCAACTTACACTGGAGGATTACTGGAACCAATTACAGGCGATATGGCTCACCATCGACCGAAGAGAGCCGAACCCTCTCAGCTGCTGCGACGAAGGAATCAATAAATACAGGAAAATAATCGCAAACCGCCGATTATACCATTTTCTCTCCGGATTAGATACCAAGTATGATGGTGTTCGGCGAGATATCCTCAAAGAGATACCGATTCCCTCAGCCGAATCGGCGTTCTCAAAGGTGAGAAGGGAGGCCGCCCGACTACAAATCTTGCAACCGGCAACCAACCCCACCGATTCGGACACATCATCGGGAGTAGGAGCCGGATTAGGAGCTCGCAACACCGCACCACATCCAGAGGGACACCAAAAGCCAACCAGAGAACCTCAAACTCGCTTCGGAAACCCGTCATCGCGAGGAAAAGTGGACAAATCGAAGCTTCAGTGCACTCACTGTGGAATGCAAAAGCACACCAGAGAGATGTGTTTCCAACTCGTAGGATATCCCGAATGGTGGGAAGATAACCACAAAATCCCACAGGTGAAGGGAAAATCGGCGATTGGAGTGGATAGCCATGAGGTAGCCGGAGCAGCGGTAGCGGTGAGCTGCCCGAAGGCAGACAGAAGGGGGCGTGCGGCAAATTATAACGAGGGAAGGACAGAAGTAGGGTTTGGACAAAAGGGGAGCAGAGCGGCTGGTTATGACAAGGGAGAGACAGGTATAGGGTTTGGTGATTTGCCACTAAACCCTTGTCTTTCCTCCAATTTATAATTTAACCCCCCTACTCCTATTCAAATACAGAACCAACCCCATACTTTACAAAACAAAACCAATTTCTTGCATAATACTAAAACTAACCCTACATTATGTAAAAATACTCCCTTAAATATTTCCACTGCAAACCAAGCCCAAAAATTTTGTGATAAAAAATATAGAGGATGGATTTTCGATTGTGGGGCCACAGATACAATGACTTTTGACAAAACTGATATTCTTGAGTCATCAAAACCACTTCGAACACATGTTCAAACTGCCAGTGGTGACTTAACTCGAGTGGAAGGGGATGGAACTATAGAGATTTCTCCCACTTTACGACTATCAAATTGTCTATATGTTCCGTCACTTTCTCATAAGCTAATGTCAATTAGCCATGTTACGAAAGAACTTAACTGTACAATGCCGATGCATCCTCACTTTTGTTTTCTACAGGATATCAGGACGGGGGAGATTATTGGACGTGGCACTGAGAAAAATGGGTTGTACTATGTGGATGAGATAACTCAACAAGGCAAAGTGATGCTCGCTCATGGATCTACAGACCGAGAAACCTGGTTTTGGCACCGACGGTTGGGGCATCCCTCCACGGGTTATCTCAAGCTTTTATTCCCTAAATTAGTGAAAAATAAGACTTTATCTTGTGAAACTTGTGTTTTGGCTAAGAGCCACAGACAATCCTTTAAACCAAATAATACACAAGTTAACTCTATATTTTCTTTGGTACACTCTGACGTTTGGGGTCCCTCACCCATTGTGGGTGGACAAGGTTTTAAATATTTTTTGCTTTTTATTGATGATTGCACTAGGATGACATGGGTATATTTTTTAAAAAATAAATCTCAAGTGTTTGAAAAGTTCACACACTTCTGTACAATGGTACAAAATTAATTTCAAGAAAAATATCCAAACACTGAGATCCGATAATGGGTGGGAATTTATCAATAATTCCATGAAGACCTTATGCCAGCAAAAAGGAATAATCCACCAAACCACTTGTCCCCATACTCCTGAACAAGATGGTGTTGCCGAAAGGAGGAATCGAATCCTTCTTGAAATGACACGTGCCATGATGATTGAGTCTCGTGTACCCACATATTTCTTGCCTGAAGCAGTTGCCACCTCTGTCTACCTACTGAATCGCCTTCCTACCAAGACACTCCAACTTAAAACCCCGTTACAAAAATTATCCACCCTCGCCAAATACCTCTCGCCCTTACACTTCAACCTCGAGTCTTTGGCTGCTCCGTATTCGTTCATATTCCCAAACACGAACGAACCAAGCTCTCTCCTTGCGCAGTAAAGTGCGTGTTTGTTGGATATGGCATTAACTAGAAAGGATATAGATGCTACAACCCCAAGACTTGCCAAATCTTAACCTCCATACACTGCAATTTTCTTGAAACAGAGTTCTTTTGTACTAACCACCTTAGCAGTCAGGGGGAAAGTGAGAAAGAAAGTGAGATTGACCTACTAAGTTGGTTGCCAATTCCAGTTTCAGAAGTAGATCCAACAGATAAAGTTAACTTCGCCACTGAGCCAATCTCAAACACTGAAGCACAATCTACAGCTCTGCTGCTAGAACCTATATCTCCTCTGCCACTGATATCTGAGGTAAGAGTTTCGGAACCTACCTTTATTTCTGAGTCTTCTAACAATATTTTTCCAGCGATTGAACAGGAAGAGAATACGATAGATAGTGATACAGGTCGATATGTGTTACCACCCAGGAGTAATCGAAGAATTCCTCCCAAACGATATACCCCCGAGAGAACCGCAAGAAGAACTCAGTACTCTATTGGTAATTATGCCAAAGGAAATCTAACCAAAGTCGCTACAGCCTACGAAGCAGCTTTATATGAAGAAGAGATCCCACAAACAGTAGAAAGGGCCCTCAAATCCGAACACTGGAAGAACGCTATGAAAAAGGAGATGGATGCGTTAGCCCGGAATCATACATGGGATAAATGCCAGTTACCATAAGGAAAAAAGTCGGTAGGATGCAGATGGGTGTTCACAATTAAATGAAAACCAGATGGATCTATTGAATGATACAAAGCTCGGCTAGTTGCAAAAGGGTACACACAAACATATGGGATAGATTATGCAGAAACCTTCTCACCGGTGGCAAAGATGAACACTGTTAGAGTTATACTCTCTATTGCCGTCAACAAAGATTGGATACTTCATCAGTTTGACGTTACAAATGCATTTCTTCATGGGGAATTGGAAGGATAGGTTTACATGGAGGCACCCTAGGGCCTCTCAAGTGAATTTGAAGATGGCGAGGTTTGCAGATTAAAGAAAACCTTATATGGACTTAAACAGTCCCCGAGGGCATGGTTTGGGAGGTTTTCCACAGCTATGAAGAAATATGGGTATCAATAGAGCAATTCAGATCACA
This sequence comes from Phtheirospermum japonicum, assembly GCA_014905375.1. NCBI lineage: Eukaryota > Viridiplantae > Streptophyta > Magnoliopsida > Lamiales > Orobanchaceae > Phtheirospermum > Phtheirospermum japonicum. The sequence continues at coordinate 760,892 of BMAC01000356.1, read as the reverse complement.
CCCTATTTCTGAAGAAACGAGGTAAACTGATTGCCTGTTTGATTATTTATGTAGACGATATGATCATAACAGGTGACGATTCAGAAGAGATCAAGAAGTTGAAAGAGAATTTGTTTAAAGAGTTTGAGATGAAGGATCTAGGGAATTTGAGATACTTCCTCGGGATCGAAGTACTCATATCAAAAGGGGGAATCTTCATCAACCAGAAGAAGTACACTCTAGATCTTCTAGCTGAAACAGGAATGCTAGATTGCAAACCAGCTGATACGCCCATCGCTGTGAATCATGGGCTACGAATTGTTGAGGGGGCAAAACTAGAAGATCGAGGGAGATACCAGTGACTTGTAGGGAAACTGATATATCTTTATCATACCCGACCAGATATTGCCTACGCTGTTAGTATTGTAAGTCAGTTTATGCACCGACCTCAAACTGATCACTTGGAGGCTGCACTAAGAATTATAAGATATCTAAAAGGAACCTTTGGATATGGACTGTTGTTGGAGATACAAGCCTATACAGACGCAGATTGGGCTGGAAATCCAATCGACAGAAGATCCACAGCTGGATACTTTACCTTTGTTGGAGGCAACCTCGTCTCTTGGAGAAGAAAAAAAGAAAAAAGTAGTGGCCCTCTCAAGTGCCGAAGCAGAGTTTAGAGGAATCAAAAGTGGTGTAACTGAGGTTCTTTGGTTAAGAAATCTATTGGTAGAATTAAATCTCCATTCGTTGAAAACATGCCAAATGTTTTGTGACAACAAAGCAGCCATCAGTATCTCACAAAATCCAGTGCAACATGACAGAACGAAACACGTCGAGGTGGATAGACACTTTATCAAAGAAAAGATCAATGGTGGAATCATGGCGCTACCATTTGTACGATCAAAAGATCAGCTCGCTGACATCTTGACCAAGGCCATAAATTCCAAAAGTTTTGCAGAAATTCTCGGCAAGTTGAGTATCGGTGATCCCGCCACTTAACTTGAGGGGGAGTGTTGGAATCAGTCAAGAATCAATCAAGACAAATTAAGGGATCAATCATACAAACAAGAATCAATCGAGATCCCTTAAATTAGTTTTTTGATTTATTCTATTTCCTTGTACAAATCATCCTTGACCTCATATAAAGGAGTCTGTAATTATTTGTAAAACACACAAAAATGAATACAATTTACTTTACAATTAAATACCACATTCTAACAATAACCTTCTACATTCTAATATTTATGTACTAATAATACGTAGTGTAATATAAATCGTTTCATAACCAAAAAAAAAAACCACAATTATAACGTAAATTGAAAATCTTATGGAATGTGAGATTTGCATCATTATGAATCCCTAAACATATGAACTAGAACATATACATTCTAATAATACAAATCTTAATTTACGTAATCTAATACTTAATTTGCGTAGTGTAATATAAATCATTCAAAGTCTTATAGAATGTCGAATTTGCATCACTATTAATCTATAAATATATATACACTAGAATATTTATATTCTAATAACACACATTCAATTATAATTGATGCACATGGATAATAGATTTATACTGAATATGATTTCATGGTTATATAAATCATTGGATAGTTCCCTACATTTCTGATCTTATTTCAATAAATCTGACATTCATTTTGAAATAGCCAATAAATCTACGATTAATCTTAATATCATCCTATTCTTTTATTTTTAAATTGAAACTCGATCCTTTGGTTTTTGATTTAATCGTGCATTGATTAAATCACAAAACGGGTTCTCCTTTTGGAAAATTCCAGTTCGATATTTTTAGGCAGTTTTGTATACTTAATTCTTGATTGTTTGATCTTTTTGATTGTTTTTTTTACTATCTAACTACAATTCTTACAGAGTTATAGATTGATAGCAAATAAATGCTTAGACGTTTTTTTTTTTTTCTCAATTATGCAGTTATTTGTATATATGTATGTTGATTGTTTTTTAATTGTTATTGTTACAAAAAAACATGTTTAATGGAAAAGAAATAACAAATATTTAGTATCAAATATTTGAATATTTAGTATTACTAATTACTAATTTAATATTTTAATATTTTGAAATCTTGGTAAAATACGAGACCGGTACAATACGAGATGAATTGAAAATATGACATACTCATTTTATTATTTTATAATATACATGTGCTTTATAAATTACATATATTTTTAAGGGAAAAATTTTTTTGCCACCTGCACTTGTAGCGTTTTTATGGTTTGCAACCTAATATTTTTTTTGTTGTTATTAACAACCCAAAGTATGCGGGTTTTGCTCTTTGCAACCTTCAGCCTATTTTTCATTAAAAAATGGTTGAATCGAAGCACGTAAACCTCATGCCTCATCACTAATTATTATGTTGGGCAATGTTTTCATGATTTTAGAATGAGGCCCCATCACATAAATTTAACTCAAAATAGACTTTTGGACCAAATACAATAGTCTAATATGAATGACTGATTATACTTTTACAAGTTCTTTGTAAAGTAAGAAACAAATAAACTCCATCAGTCAAAATGGAGGATATTCATCGACTAAGCAAGGTTATTGGGAGAATCTCCATGACTTCTACCACAACCAATAAATATCATAAACTCTTACATATCTTACCTTGTGTTTCATTCTTCCCTCATAGGTCTATTTCCTCGTTGTTGGATCAACATTTCTCTTCCCCATTACTTTGAGTCTATTTCCAATATTCATATCGATCCTAGTTAGCCTCAAGAAATTTCCTTATCCATAGGTCTAACATTGGTATTATGAAGAATAATGTCATGTCTCTCAATGGCATACTATCATAATTAATATTATACAAGTGCATCAGTATGTTTGCTCAAGTAAAAAAAAAAATAGAGTGAGATCGTATCTCGCAATCACTTATTGTCATTTAAAATGAATTTATTTTTCACATATGGTAAGACATGTTTTGATTTGAAACATATCAAAGTCATTTCCAATTTTTAGCAAGCAAACGAATTTCTTTTCACCGAATTCTTAGGCTTGGAAGTAATGTTTCATAAAATTCTCAAAATATTCATTTAGAGTATATCCCAAAGTTCATTGAAGTTTGTAACTAAATATACTTCCAACATAAGATTTAGGTCAATATGAATTCTCAAATTCATTAGATAATTGACTTTGACTTAGTTTGATAATTCTTTGTCAGTTAGTGGTTGGTGTATGATATTATTGTGGAATTATAGTTGCACTAGTTTCCACATCAAACGACTGATAATAGTACTCGATTTCTTTTGAGTATATTATTTTGAATTTAGATTGAGTTAGTTCAATCAATTTCTTTAGATAATGAATTTGAAGAATATATGTCATACTCTTTCTTTGATATTATGTGAATATACTTGTCACAAGGATTATTTATACAATTCTTTATCGTTCATGATTCACTATCATGATAATATGCAAATGTACAATAAATGATGCATACATTGAAAGTAGATTATAAAATCAACTTAAAGAGAATTACCAACATACACATGAATCTATCAATTCATCGAGAATTAATTACCAACATACATGAATCTATCAATTCATCGAAATTCATGATTAACTAAATATATTGGCAAAATCATGATCAACCTCTCATATAATCATGTAAATAAATTTATTTACAATTTTTAAATAAGAAATCATCTAAAAGCATAAGTAATAATATATTATGTACTCTATGAAAATCATTAAAGTATTGCAAAATTCCATGTTTGTCAATATTCTACATAACATCACATGCATATATAATCATAGGTAACATATATACATATACATGATTTATGCACAATAATACATACCATGCCATATATCCATATAAATAAATATTTATTAGTTTCATTTAATAATAATAGGGTAATTCGAGTTACCTTGGATAAAAGACACGATTCTTTCCTAATTTTATTTTGGAATAAGTTTGTCCGCTTTCTGATGATATAGACCTTCAAACCCGATCTTCACCGTTCAGATTTAACAACTATGTCTTTTGAATATTATTTAAAAATCCAGCTTCATCCAACAGTTAGATTGTGCGTAGTTTAATTTCTAAAAGAAACTGTACAGACAGTTTCGGGAAACAGGATCAGCTCTGTTCAAAATTCATTATCGGATTCTTTAGACCTCATATTCAAATCTCCACCGTTCATATCAAACTTGTATATGTTTGAAATAATATATTCAAATCTCCACCATTCATACAAATATTTAGTATCAAATATTTAAATATTTAGTATTACTAAATACTAATTTAATATTTTAATATTTTGAAATCTTGGTAAAATACGAGACCGGTACAATACGAGATGAATTGAAAATATGACATACTCATTTTATTATTTTATAATATACATGTGATTTATAAATTACATATATTTTTAAGGGAAAAGAATTCTTTGCCACCTGCACTTCTAGCGTTTTTATGGTTTGCAACCTAATATTTTTTTTGTTGTTATTAACAACCCAAAGTATGCGGGTTTTTCTCTTTGCAACCTTCAGCCTATTTTTCATTAAAAAATGGTTGAATCGAAGCACGTAAGCCTCATGCCTCATCACTAATTATTATGTTGGGCAATGTTTTCACTGATTGATATTTTATGTGACAAAATCTCAATGCCTAGTGGAACATTAATTAAAGTCATAAAAGCTCAGTATGGGCAAAGAGCGAAACGAACCTTGTTAAGTTTTATGATATTCATGTTGATGATTATCATTAAGAAATACATTATGAGAATGGAACTGTACTTTTAATTTATGTGGAAGAAAGCACGTTTTAGAGTCAATCTAGTAATTTTACTTTACCACTTTTTGATCATTGAATCATAAGTTATAACCAACAAAGAACTTTTGGACAATGGCTCATTCAAGTTTTGACACGACTGACATGGATTCTTTGATCATCATGATATGAATAGTGGAAATAACCTCAAAGTAAAAGGGGAGAGACATGTTGATCCCTACCTATGTGGGAAGAATGAACCACAAGGTAAGATATGTAAGAGTTCGTGATATTTATTGGTCATGGTAGAAGTAGTGGAGGTTCCCCAAGTAACCTTTCTTAGTCAATAGATATCCTCTATTTTGATTGATGAAAGTATAATCAATCATTCACATTAGACTATTGTATTTGGTCTTAAAATTTATTTTGAGTTAGATTTATGTGATGTGGCCTCATTTAATTATTTTTGGCTTATTGGTAAATTTTACATTTCATTCTAAAGCATTAAATGTAATTGAATTTATTTACCACACATTCACATACAAGGTTCATGAGAAAATTATTAGATATAATATAACATATCTAGTAAATAATGTAAAATATTAGAATGAAAAGTATTACATTCATCTCTAGAGGAATGTGAGAATTTGTCGAGGAATAGACAATTATTCACTTAATTGATATTTATATGTGAGAAAGTCTTGAGGCCAGGTGCCACATTGATTAATGTCATAAAAGCTCATTATGGACCAAGAGTGAACGAACCTTGTTAAGTTTGATGATATTCATGTTGATGATTATCATTAAGAAGTACATTATGAGAATGGAACTATACTTTTAATTTATGTGGAAGAAAGCACGTTTTAGAGTCAATCTAGTAATTTTACTTTACTACTTTTTGATTATTGAATCATACGATATAACCAACAAAGAACTTTTGGATACTGACTCATTCAAGTTTTGACACGACTGGCATGGATTCTTTGGTCGTCATGTTATGATGGTCATATTTTAAGAAATTAACATGGACATCTTTTATTTTGAGTGAAACAAAAAATGAGAAACAAATTTGATGCCCAATATAGTGTCGAACTATTGTTGTTCAATTACAACTAGTGTTCTAAATTACTAGGAGCACTACATACATTCATATCTCAAAGATACATCACTCATTTTTTCAAAACTTATTCATTAGCAAAATTGTATGATTGAGACCTGCATATGCTAATGATACAAAGTATAATATTTCATTCTTATAATTGATAATTGGTGATAAATGTGGACATAACCATTCAAAATACGGATCATTCAAGTATTTTATAGTTTTGGTATGCTTCGACACGTATTGTCCATAAAAATGTTGCATTTACAAAACTTCTAGCACATTTAGTAAGATTGAGGACTCACCACCCTTATAGAGCATCCAAACTCATAATGCTAGAGAGCTTACATCAAAAGTATTTGATGTCTATTGCATTTTAATCAAGATCGATGTAGTGCATCTTGTACCCTAATGTGAATATACAATAAGGTCTCAAAGAAGACACCGTCGAAAAGAATATAGATGGTGACTAAGACAATATTTATGCGCACTCATATATTTGTCTCTGCACAGGGTTATGCAATATTGCACGCAACTCTTACTTATTCGTTTATGAACCCCTGCTAACCAAATATTTTGCGTACCAGTTGGTAACTGGATATAAGCCTGATAATTCATATCCACGCATATTTGATTACGCGGTATATGTGCCTATTGCGCCCCCACAACGCATTCATATGGGTTTCTAAAGATGATTAAGTATTTATGTTGGATATGAATCTCCAACATTTATCCGCTATTTGAAACCTTTGACAGACGATCTCCTATCACTAAATCTGCGGATTTGTCACTCTAAAGAGACAGTCTTCCCGTCGTTAGGGGGAGATATGAAAATGTATTTTCTAATGGAATGACAGGAATAGTTTCACACTATGTCTCATTATGATCCCCGCATTTCACAATGTAAGGTGAAAGTAAAGTATAGTGAACAGTTGATCTTCAAAGTATAGAAGAGTCAATTTCTAAAAGTGATGAGATCATACATATACCAGCGGCAAATGTGTCTGCAAGGCTGAAAGTCCCCATAAAGGGCACAATGTCGCATATTTAGACATTGTAACCATACTTAGTGGAGGTGTGGTTGAGGTCGTGACTCCCAAAAGGAATAGGGGGAGGTCACTTGGTTCGATCAATACTCGCCTAAGGAATAAGAAGGCATGTATGGCACAACTTCAATTATTCATCAATGAACATAATTTGTCTCATGAGATTATCTCTGGTTATACTTATGTCCATGAATCATTACTGGAGGACGCTCCGATGTTTAATATAATTCCAGAGAATAAAGAAATCTCAATGTACTATGAGAGTTTATATAAGTTGATGGAAAGATTTTCCACACACATTGATGATGTATACACTGTTGCTTAAGGAATCATAGAGCACGATGATATAGAGCTACGCTCTATTGAAATGTCAATATAGAGCAAATCGACCTAAATGTAAAGAATCAATCCAGGTAAAATTAAATCCACTGACAACAAAACAGGTATTTGGTCTGGTAGTGCTAACCTCACCAAGTGTAAAGCCTGTAGGACATAAACAAAGTTTTGTCAGAAAGCGCAATGAGAAAAATAAAGCAATAAGATGCAAATCTAGACTTAAAGTACAAAGTTTCTCACAACGCCCTGGAATTGACTATGGGGATATGTACTCTCCCATAATAGATGTTATAATTTTAAAGAATGAGAATGCAGCTTATACCTGTGGTTACATCATATATCTATGAGGATCATGATTTAGAGATATATAAGAAAGTGCTTGCTGGCCTTTCCTTGCCAAGGCAAGTGACTCTAAGCCACGGAGTGCATTGCAATTAAATTGAAACGCTCACTTTATGAATTGAAACAATTCAGACGGATGTGGTATAACTGTCTAAGTGACTACTTGATTGGGAAAAGATAATCTATGCCCTTGTGTATTTATAAAGAAAATAAGTTTGAAATTTAAGATTATAATTATATGTGTCGATGAAAGGAACATAATATTTACTCTTAATGAAATAAGAGATATCGCTGGTTATTTGGAATTCTTAATTTGAGATAACGAGTCATGGGAAATCTAGGTCATGTTAAGGCTTTAAACTAAACCCGAGTTTGTGGAATATTAAATTCTACAGTTTGCACATATCCAAAAGATGATCAGGCAATTAAATATGGATAAGGGCAATATGCTAGCACTCCTATGATTGGTCAAAGTGAAGATATAAGGAAATATCAATTTCGTCGGTGGAATGACGAAGAACTGGTGGGAGCTGAAATTCTCTACCTATGTACAATATGCGCATTATTATACCATTAATACACTTGACCAAATATTAATTTCTCTTGTTATCTTGATTTAACTCAAGAAAGCGAAATGCTATTGGAATTGAATCAAAATGTATTTTGACACCTAAAAGAAACCATTGACGCGAGTTTGTTTTTCCCATTCATATATATAATTTGGACTGCAGTTGGTCTTGTAACCCCTAAAAAAATATTGAGTTTACTTCCTACTGTGAAACACCAAATAGTATCGTTGATATTGGTTACTCATTTGATCCATATAAAGAGATCATTATCATACATATAGTAGTTCGTGAGTATCTATGCTAAATGTTGTGATCATACATATCTTTGAGAATAGTGGCTTGAACTCTATCACTTAAGAAAATGTGATAATACGGGTAATATCACTACAACTCTACTACAACCAACAACTATGCACTTTCTCAAGAATAAAGTAAATTGAGAAAGTTGAGACTTTCAAGATTCTCTTGATAGATGTATATATCAAAGAGATGTGTAGACTTTAGGGGGAGGCTCAACATAGGTGTGTTGTACTCTTTTTCCTTAAACCAAGTTTTATTTTCCCAATTGTGTTTGTTACTTGGCAAGGTTTTAACGAGGCAACAATGAAACACCATTAAACCCTTTGACTTGGCGCGAGGGGGAGTGTTGAAGGAAAACACAATTAGTGTGCCTTCGTCAACAAGTAACTAATGAGGGACAATTTAGGTATTTGTTATCTTTATGTATTATGGAAACATGTATTTAATACCCCTATATAAAGGGAGTCTTTGATGAATAAGAGAACCCTAATTTCTATCGTTTCCATCATCTCCTTTGTGTCTTCTTATTTTCTACTTTTCCTTTTACAATGATTATATTTTTATAATCAATTTTAAATTAAAAATAGTATTAAATGCATTAATTTTCCTTAAATTTTATTGACATTTTGATTGAAGATTGTATAAAAAAGAAAAAAAATCACATTTTAGAATTAAAGAATGCGAATAATTCTCTTATTTATGATATATTCTCTATCCCAATTTAAAACTCTAATCAAAATATCTAAACTATAAATTGATATTTGTGCTATAAGGTTGATCATATTGTTTAGCACACAATATTAAAACTATAAAGAATAAATATTAAAAAATCTGAATAAGATGAATTCTGAGTTTGATAGTAATGAAGAGGTTTTGTATTTTGAAATTGATTTTTGGCATGTAGTATGATTATTTTTTAACAATAGAAATCATGTGCATGTTAGTTTGATATGATTTATTAGTATCTTTATAATCTGTTATCATTTATTAATTATTAAATTTAAACAGTCAAATATTTATATTTAGTGAGAATTTGTAACGTAACTTCACAATCATACGAATATATAGTCTCACATCTCCTTATTTTATTTGATTCCAGGATGGAGAGTAGCGTAAAATAATATTCCGTATAATGAAGTATGCTATAATTTATAAACTACATTTCAACGAAGAATGATTTTTTTATGAATCATGTTCAATATTTTTTTCATAACATTCAATATTTTTAATATTTTTATTATCATCCAAACTAATGTGAAACTTTATTATGAAATATTAATATTTTTATTATTATTCTCTTATAAATGTTTTCAGGATATAAAAATACCTATTCTAATTATTTTAAACTAAAATTGGACATTTAATCCATTTTCAATATACACAAATAAGAAATATATACATATTCAGATATAGAACTAATTAAGTTACGTAGTAGTAATAATAATAATAATAATAATAATAATAATAATAATAATAATAATAATAATTTATAATAATAATAATAATAATAATAATAATAATAATAATAATAATAATTTGTGAAGTCCGCCATACATTAATTATCTAAAAAATAAATGAGGTCACGTTCCATTGCTTTATTTGGAAAAAATAGTGCATTTTCTTAGATTTTGCAACGACTGTTGTTGTGCAAAAGTATAGAGTCCTCTCTCTCCTCCTCTTCTTCTTACCTCAAATACTTGGTATCGTTTTGCAAAAGAATCACTTATCATGTCTTCTAGATTGGTACCTACGTTTATGAGGATATCCATACACAAAGATTCTGAAGTATCGATATTATTTTATTTTTGCTATTTCATTACAATATTTAGGTTTGTTTCTCCAGAGTTGTTCCCAATTGATTCTGTATTTTCTAAACAAATTTTGTAATATAGACTAATATTTTATAATTACAAATGGTACTCAACGTTGTATTAAGTGAAATACCAGTTGTTTCCAAATATTTTTCTTTTTGTTTGACTTGTTGTATATTAGTGTTGTAACCTATTTTGTTAAAAAGTTTCAAAATAAAATATCGAATCTTGCTTCAAGTTTTTTTTTTTTTTTATGATTGGGATGAACTATCGATTTGGACTTTGAGGAATATACGGGAAGCTGTTGGCATATACAACTAGAACGATGGAATGAAACTGTGAGATTCTTTTTATCGTTAGTTTATTAAATTTAGGTGATATTTCAATATTGGAATACATTGGGATGAAGCATTAATGCTGATAATATATATTTTGAAATTTTGCATAAAAGTTTGAAGTTTATTGCACCTGAAGAAAGAAATGACTTTCCATTTACCGGCAAGGTTATAGTTCTAAGTTGATACTTTTGTCAAATTATTCCTGTTGTGCCAAAGGGTAGTCGGGAAGATATTGTTTATGCCAGTATATGTTCATCTAGATTATGGGAACATTGCAAGATTCTTTGATTAACTAAAGGTTAACTATCAGATAGTCAATGTCAAAATCTGTTGAAGGTGAAATTAAGGATTTTTCAGATTGGATACTCAAAATCGGTAATGGCAAAATTAGTATAAAAGTGGATGGTCAAACTTTAATTGATATACTTGACGATCTACTTTTTCAAACTTCAGGTGATCATGTTGCAGCTATTGTTGAGAACACTTATCCATCTATTTTACAGAACTTTGCCAATCACTCATTCTTCGAAGAAAGAGCTATTCTTGCTCCAACCAATAATATTGTTAAAACAGTCAATGAATACGTTATGTCAATACTTTCAGGCGATGAAAGAGTATATTTTGGCTCTGACACAATATAGAAAATATATATGAACGGAGAAACTCAGCATCAAGTGTACTCGACGGATTTTCTAAACGATCTACTGCTCAGGAATCCCCAATAATATTTTGAAGTAAAAGATTGGAGTTCCAGTTATGTTGATTTAAGGTTTCAGGACTATGCAATGGTACTAGATTAATTATCCAACTTGGTGGTCACATTACTGAAGCAAATATTTTGTTAGGAACTAATGTTGGGACAAAGGTTTACATCCCACGCATGGCATTGAGCCCTTCGGACAGTAGTGTTCCGTTCAAATTTCAAAGGAGACAGTTTCAACTTATCGTTTGTTTTAAAATGATTATAAACAAGAGTCAGGGTCATACTCTCTCAAATGTGGGTTTGTATTTGCCAATATCAATTTTTAGTTACGACCAACTCTATGTCGCAATCTCTCGAGTTAAGAGTCGTAAAAGATTAAAACTTCTAGGTTCTGACAACTATGGTAATATATTTAATAAGACAAACGAAGTTGTTTACAAGTAAAATTTTCAAAATCTCAAGTGAACAATTTAAATATGTTGTATTATTAAGTCAATTTTAAAATAATAAAAATATTTTATTTTTTATTTTTATGTGTTTGTTAGATATGCTCGTTTAAGCGCGAGTTTACAAACTAGTTTAAAGTAAGCATGCATATTTTTCAAAAATTATATAAATAATTATTTTACAATTAAGAATATAAATAATTATTTGAATAATATACTGTTTTAGGAAACCGGTGATCACACAACACATCCTACTAAAAAAGTACTTTCCGAGAAAAGGAAAGAGAAACTAAAGAAAAAAAAATTATACCTTATTATGTATCACATGCCATGACATTATCAAAATCGTTCACATCCAAACTTCAAACAAACACCAAACACCAAACACGGGGATTACTTGAAACATTTGCCTACGGAGGTGGATCAAATGACAACTAAGATATTTTCAAAATATTTCAAAGGATAACTCAATTATTGTCATTCTTATATAACTCAAGATTGTTGACTCAGATCCATCTACTTTTTTTCCTCTTTTTAAATTCGGTTTAGCTACGTAATGATAAATCAATATAATTTTTTTTGAAAATTGTCAAATACTAATTTTTTAAGTAAATAGTCCTACATTCAATTTTAAGTAAATAGTCCCTATTTTTTATCAAGTAACCCAAAATTATAATATAAATATACCACAATACCCTTCTTATGAGAAAAATTAATAACAATAACAATAATAACAATAACAATAATAATAATAATAATAATAATAATAATTGGGACAGCAGGTGACTACCGCCTACACCTGCTGCTGTCGGCTGGGCGGAAGATTTTTCAGCCGCCTGATTTTTTTTTTCCGACCGCCGTATTTTTTTCCGGATCATCGAAAATATTTTTCGGCTCCCAAAATATTTTTTCTGCAAGTTATTTTTTTCACCCAGAAGATTTTTTATTGTATGTCTAAATTTCTTACTAAATGTCCATGAAGTCATTGTATTAATTTTCAAACCCAAATAATTTATTACTATATGTCCGGATTTCTTACTTAATGTTCAAAAATATTTCCGGTCACCGAAAATATTTGTTACTATATGTCCGAATTTTTTACTATATGTACAAAAGTATTTCCGGTCACTGGAAATATTTCTTACTATATGTCCGGATCTCTTACTATATGTACATAGATTTCTTATTTAATGTTCAAAAATTCATACTTGATGAAAAAGTATTTTAATTGATTGCAAAACTTTCTTACTTGATGTACTAATATTGTCATGTATTTTTTAATTATTATACATTCCCCCCCTCCAAAAAAAAAAAAGAAAAAAAATCTTGCTTAATAGCAAATTATTATGTATTTTTTATTTAATAAAACTATATATTACTTTATAGTGAATCTTCGAACTTTATGTCCGAGAAAGTAAGAAGTTTGTTATTTTATATTCGAAAAAGTAAGAAAAATTCTTATTTTATAGTGGAATTTCTTACTTTATTTCCTAAAAATAAAAAGAAGACATTCTTAATTTATGTCCAAAAAAGTAAGAAAAATTCCTACTTTATAGTGAAAGTTTCATACTTTATGTATGGAAAAGTAAGAAAATATCTTACTAAAGATATTTTACTTTATAGTGCGATTTCTTATTTTATATTTGTTGGGAAAAAAAACAAAAAAGGGTATTTTGGGCAAAAGAAATAAAGAAGAACTCGGCGGAAAGTTTTCCGGCGGTGGTCGCCGGAAAAAATCTCCGGCGGCGGGTGGCATGGAGTAGTGGTGGTGGTGTTGGTTATTGATATTATTTTTATTAGGGGCAACATTGTAATTGTATATTTATGATTGGATTATTTAAAATTTAGAATATTCGACAAAAATATTTTT
>BMAC01000356.1:714579-733233 GCA_014905375.1 Phtheirospermum japonicum | reverse complement strand
GAACTCAACACTCCAAGTGCCTTTGGGGACCTCAAAAGTGACTCCCCCTCAATTTTCGCTACAACGTCTTCAAGAAGCACGAGAGGGGTAATGTCAACTTCCGGCCCATTCTCCTCACCCTCTAACTCCACCTCCTTGCACACCTCCTTCAAAAGGTCGTCAAAGCTCGAATTTCTGTCAACGTCCGTGGGATCCACCACATCAAAGGTGGGAATCTCGTCAAAACGAGGTCTCTTAAGCTCTTCTACTTCGTTGGAAATTCCCTCTACTTGAGTCTCCATGCGAGCAAGGCATTCATCCAATTGTCGAATCACCTCCACAAGCTCGGATGAGAGAGGCTCAAAGTCCGGGAGTTGGGTCATAGACAAATCTTGAAAAAGTGAGGTGTAAGGGTCATCGTTCGGAGTATACGAATTCGAGGTGGGTAGGTCGTAAGCGTCGTAGCTCCAAGAATATGAATTGTAAATTAGTGGAGCATACGAGTCAAAGCTCGGGTAAGGAGAAGGTGGGGCGATTTAAGCATATGGATCGTCGAAACCCGGATCATAAGGATCTCGAGTCGGTGCATACGGATCCACGCTCGAGTTGTGGGGATATGAAGTCGGTGGAGAACAAGAAGGGCTTGGACCGGAATAATCGAAAGAGGGGGCCCATTCTTCACCGATCGAAGCGTACGGGTCATCGTAAGTCGAGGAGACCCGATCGCTTGGGGAGTGGTGTACGGATTTGGATACTCGGGAGTTTGGATGTAAGGGATTGGATTGAAGATTTGGATATTAGGGTCCTCGTATGACAAACTAGCCCAATAGTTTGCCATCCTCGGCCGGATCAATCAAGCGGCGGAGACATCCTTTGATCGTCGTGAGTGTAGGCGGGCGGCATCGGGCTCTCCGAATGAATACCCTGCAAACACAACACTCAAAAAAGGATTACGAGCATCGAAAGTAAAACAAAAACTAAATTAACTAATAACTAAGATAACAAGAGAAATAATTAAAACACCGTTAGCCTTAATCTATCCCCGGCAACGGCGCCAAAATTTGATCGAATATTTCTTAGCACTCTAAGAAATCTTTTCCGCAATAGTACGGAGTCGATTGTAGAGCGGTAAGCTTTCCCGAGTCGTGTCTCTCGATGATAGATGTAATCGGCGTTAAGTGTGTTTAGTTAATCTCTTGTTAATCTTAATTAAATTAATCTAATCTACGAAAGCATTAAGTCATTGTTTTGGGTTGAGTTTTATGCTAAAWCTTTGAATTTAAAAGGAGACTTTAATTAAAATAATGAACATGAGGGTTRAMMGTGTTCGGTTCGTCTCCACGATTAATCYGTTTTCGCRGAGCACTTAATCCACAATTCGGGGTTGTCAATCCCAAATGTCGATCAAGTATTGAGGTCGTCAATCCCAATTCTCSACAAAATCCGATCAATGGTTCTAAACGAACCTAKACCCTAAACCCGTATTAACTAAACTAATTGCATCAAATTAAGCTCACAATTAAGAGATAATTCATGGAGGGAAAATCAAAAGCTTTGAAATTGCAAGTGGACAAAAGCATTAAATTGGAGGAAAGTCAAATTACCAAAGAGGAAAGCTTCATACATCTTTTAAAGAACTAAAAGCATGTCTAACTAAAAGGAGTAAAAAGCTTGAAAAGAGTATCAATGGAGTTTTGCAAGAACATGAACAAACTACAAATCTAGAAAAAGAAAATGAGATGATTGAAATGCAAAGAACAACAACATAAGCTTAGATTAAACAACCAACACACAACATTAACAACTAATCCATAACAATACAAAAGAGAGAGAAAGAGTACTACCAAATTGCATTCCAAATCAAAGCTCCAAATCTTCAAACAACAAGAACAACAATTGAAGGAGGTGTCACCCTCTCCCTCACTTGCCAAGAACAACTAAACCTAACTAACTAACTACTTAAACTAAACTAAACTAGATTAATTACTAAGCTACCTAAAACTATACTAAACTAGGGTTTATCATTGCAAGGAAAATGTAAAGGCTTGAAGGAAATGGAGCAAGCCTCAAATTCCAACAAGGAAGGGGATAGATAAGGTTGGAGAAGGCTGGCCTATTTATACAAAAACGCAGGGGCAAAAACATCAAAAAGTGATAAAATCCTGAGCTGGACTGCATCTCAGTCGATCGACTGGCAGTCGATCGACTGCTTTCAAAAATTCTCCGAACACACTGGACTCCAGTCGATTTCGACCCCTCAGTCGATCGACTACAACTCACTCGATCGACTGGAGTGCAGTCGATCGACTGACCGGCAGCTCCGGCTCATTTTCTCATTTCCGCTCCTGTCGTCCGCCGGTTGTCGCTCCTCGTTCGCACTGTGCTCCCTTGCTTTGCCCATTCCAATCCAAGTCGAGTGGGATGCTCCGAGCGTGCTCGGGACCGCTTTGGTCATCCTACGACCATAAATACAAAAATGAGTAAAAATGTATGAAAAACAATTAAAAACCGCACAAAGGCAATAAAAACCTAAAACTAGCAAATAGGCCAAAACGACTCCTAAAATCCGTAAATGCAAGCAAAACACACGCGAATGCGACACAAAAAGGTAACAAAAAAGTGTGCATAAAAGTACAAATCACTAACATATTTTTACCATCAACATTCGCTGACGGGTAAAGCCAGTCAGCATAGTTCAAATGATGCTGATGGGCCCGCCCCGTCAGCATTTTAAAAAAAAATATTTTTATTTTATTTTAATTTTAAATTTAAATGCATGTATTTCACAAATCAATAATCAAATACGAAAACTAATATGCATTTCCCAAAAAAAAAAATATAATTAAAAAAAAATATAATTAATTAACAATTATATCGTATAATGTATAAAGTTTAAATAAAGTACCAAACGTAAAATTATTTGTTCCTAAATCAACTACACATCATCAGCAGCAGCAGTAGCTGGAGCATCAGAGGACAGCCATCGACGTCGCACCATCGCTGTCGACGACATCCTGTATCACCCGATCACAGAGAGCCGCCTCGTACTGGAACTGCTGATGTGCATGCTCCTCACGCATCGCCTGCAGCTGCTTCTGATGTGAACGCTCGCTCGCCTGGAGCTGCTCCTGATGTGCCCATTGGCTCGCCTCGAGCTAACTCTCGACCTGACTCTTCAAAACCTCCATCTGCGTCTGGAGCTCCGAGACACGGTTATTAATAACAGAGGAGGTACCGCCTTTGGAACTCTTCAAAGCCATAAGAGTTCCTTAACATCCCGTGCCAAACTGACAACTCTTCTTCACCCTGACAGTCTGTAGATAGACCGTGTTCTCGTCAACGGCGACAGGACCCGGAGCCTCCTCCACACGTCTCTAATACTCCTCCTTTAATATTTTAATTGGTGTATAATTTACCATTACGAGGATTATAAACGAAAGATAAATATTTATATTAATTACATCTGAAAAAATACATACAAAAGTTTGCTGCGATTGAGGATCAGTGAAAGAGATGTCGGGTCTCTGGTGCATAGTCAAGAAAAGTTCGAATGCATTGGGTTCCCTACCCAGATCCTCACGCTGTATATAACATTTAAATTATTTTTAAATTTATCACTAATTATGAACTAATTAATTACTTACGAGATAAATTTACAAACATATTTTAAATTTACTTATTAGCTGACGTGCATGACCAACCGCAGTTTGAGACCCTCATCTGTGCTTGGCTATCCCAGTACCAGGTCCGCTGGGCTTGCTCATCCTGTTCATGCTCGCCTGCTCAGACTGCTTCTTGTTCTCTGGCTTCTCGAACTCCACCACCCATCTCCTCTAGATTTCCTCGCCGACGCACGCGGGCACCCTCCCCTCCGTTCTCCACTTCGCCTTCCACACGTGGAGACGGTTGCACCACAAGGTGGCTATAGAACTGTAGAAATTCTTCCGTACGACCTCCTCGGAATATACACTCGGGTCCCAATAACAGCGCCTCTGCAAAATAAAATAAAATAATTTGATTAATAAAAATTATTATATATAATGACTCTTGAAGAAATGTTAGTTTAATTACCAAAAACTTTGGCCACCACAATTGACGATGAGAAATGGGAATATGCTCGTATTTCCACTCATAGGAGTGTACACGAGCCTCGTGGATCAGCCGAAGGATCGTCGGTAACTCCTTCGAGTCACTGCGTATCCTGGTAAAATATGGAGTTTATTAGGGCAATATATTGAAATAAAGAGTTTGTTACTTACAAAAATTAAATTAAAGTTACTTACCTCGGGGGGACGACATAGATCTCGATCATACTAGGACATGGTGGCATGACACCTCTCGATGTACTAGCATTGGACGGTGTGGCTGGAATGATCGGCGGAGTCCATGCCGATAAGTCAAGCATATCATCGTCTTCATCGTCTAAGTGACGACGAGATGATGATGATGAATCAAGAGAAGCACGGTCCGAAGATGGGCCTAGAGAAGAACGCCCATGACCTCTACCTCTCATAAAAAAAACATTAAAATTTAAGCACAATTGAACTGGAAAATATGCCAATACATTTAATAATTACTATAATTGATTTTGATTAGATTGATTGAATTGGTAGTTCGAGGAGAAAATTTTGAGTACATACGATGATTAATATAGTTTCAAATACCAATTACTCAGATTCTTCTCCATCATCATATATACTTAGATTTTTCTTCACCAACTACCAATTTAATCAATCTAATTTAATTTCAATTATATATGTATGTATCAGTTTTATAATTAACCTGAACCGACACCTTATCGTCAAACTCATATTTGTATGTATCTTCATCATCGGTTAGAAACTCATCTTCTGTCTTCTCCTTTGCCTCATCGAAAAGTTCATCCAAATCACTAATAATAAGGTCGACGTGTAATTGGAAATCTCCATCCTCCAATTGTATTGAATTGTGCATTTCTATCTGCTCCTCTTGAAAGGACTGATAGGCATCAATTGCTCGATAACATATATTGTCAATCTCGCTTTAATTTTGCATGTTGCTAACCAATCTAGCTTATCTCGTTTTAAACTTGGATACGGGCAGTAGTAAACTTGAACAGTTTGGACAGCAAGTGCAAACAGCTCATAGCTTTGAATCTACGCTTATAACTGACATCGATAAGATTATACTGAGGATGGACCTTTGCGCCTACGGGAGTTGGATCAAACCACTCACAATTGAACATGAGTGTGCTCTTGTAAGGCAGGCCAGTATAGTCGAGTCTAACAATTTCTACGAGATGACCGTAGTAATCATACTCATCATCCCCGTAGTTTGTTCCCTTTATACAAACGCTAGTGCTTGTAGTTGATCTATTTGATCCATATGCAACTGTGTGAAATCTGTATCCATTAATCTTGCAACCATGGTACGTAGTCCGACATCGTGATGGACCTACTACTAGACTCTTAATATACTTGTCGGTGAAATTGTTCAAGGGATCTTGTGCCTATAGCTATAACGACGAAAAGTAATAAACATATTATTTATTAAGATATCGATTGAAATGGCATATATATATATATATATACTATATATATATATATATATATATATATATATATATATATATATCACAATTGTATATAATTATTTTAGAACAACTCACATATCTCTCAAACCAATCGGTAAATTCACTTTTCAATTTTTTGTTCAGTCCATCGTCTGTAATGTTTGGTTGAGACTGCTTTATAATCTCCGCGAAGATACTGCGTATGAATAAAATTAAAAATTATCTTAATTTATTATATGATTAATATTGTTAAAATTTTTATAAACGATGACATTTTGAACCTAATAAATTCTTGTACTTCTTCACAGTTCAATAAAACATAATTCCTCACCGCATCGAATTCTTTTTTGCTCAAGAATCTTTTCCTCGATGCTGCGAATGTTTCACCATATTTTTAAACACGGAGGGAACGTCGTCATTTTCATCTTCACCATTTTTTCATCATCATTACGAGGCAAATTTGTCCTTTACGTTAAGACGTGATCTCCAGAATAGTACGAAGTGAAAGTTGATGCCTCTTCGATGAGATATGCATTTACTATTGAGCCCTCAACGCTCACCTTGTTCTTCACGTTGTCCTTCAGTTTGCGAAGAAACCTCTCAAATGGATACATCCACCTATACTGCACTGGACCTGCAATTATCGCCTCGTATGCTAAGTGAACTGGCAAATACTCAATGGAGTCGAAAAAACTAGGCGGAAAGATCTTTTCAAGATGACACAAAATTAGAAGAATATCATGCTCTAAACGACGCATATCATTAGTCTCAACCACTATGTAGCTGAGGCTCTTTAAAAACAAACTCAGCTCTGTGAGGGCCTTTCACATAGGTGACGCATCACACCTACGTCAACAATGTGTTCAGCATGCCACCTCATGTCCTTTGCAGTTGTTGTAGATGCATATAGCCTTTGTAGACGAGGATTTAGTGGAAAATAATACATCTTCTTATACGCAATGCTTCTTTTCTGTCGTTTTGCTTTTCACTGCTTAGCGGGTTTGAACCGAGAATGGTTGCAAAACTTGCAACTTGTCAAATCAGCATCGTCTCACTAATAAATCATATAATTATTGATGCAACAATCGATCTTCTCGATTGGCAGGTCCATGCACCTCAATAACCTCTTTCTCTTGTAGAAGTCATCTGATATATGATCATCCTTAGGCATAACTTCTTTGATTAAATCTATTACTTGATCATAACACTTCTGGGACATGCGATTTTCTGCCTTCAGGTTCATGAGACGGAAAACTAGAGATAACTGAGAATGTTTCTCACATCTAGGATACGAAGGTTGATTTCCATCACTCAAGATAT
The DNA here is from genome assembly GCA_014905375.1 of Phtheirospermum japonicum. NCBI lineage: Eukaryota > Viridiplantae > Streptophyta > Magnoliopsida > Lamiales > Orobanchaceae > Phtheirospermum > Phtheirospermum japonicum. The sequence continues at coordinate 726,383 of BMAC01000356.1, read as the reverse complement.
CGTAGAACTTCTGGGTCTCAGGATTGGACGGTTCTTCAACATTAGGGCTGAATACAAATCTCAGACCGGATGCATCGTGAACCATTATGTAAGCGTTTGATAATTCTTTAGGGGCGGTGTATGATGATCCTCCAACGTGAACCTCAAGGTCGACACGCTGTATGCAATCAAGATTTTTTTCACCATGGAATGTCCAGATGTAGTAATCTTATACGAATCCATTTCTAACGAGATGAGATTTGATCTCATTTACATCGTGGTAACTGTAGTTCCTACATTTAGTATGACTACAAGGACACTTCAGTTTCCCCCATCCTTCATTGCTCCATGGGTGAGTGCAAATTGTATGAAACTCTCAACCCCTTCCACGAATGTGTTTGACAGATAACGTCCATCCTCTGTTTGTACATCAATTACGATCAGAACTCATCCTATAATATAGTGATTATTAATATATATGATCAAATTATAGATAATCGAGCGCTTTGGAGGTGCCTACAGAAAATGATTAATTTTTTTGGTAAGGGCCCTATCCCATTCAAGAATGTGATATTTAGTAATAAAATGATCTTATTATGCATTTTGAGAACCTGAAAATCTTGGCAGCACTTTCCCTTAGTTTTCTATATACACATATATTGAAGTGCACCCAAGAACAAAGGAGAGATGAAAATCATAATTCAAAAGTCCAAAAAATACAAACGCCGTAAGATAATCACATTACAATCACATTCTCAAACTGTCCAAATCATTAGACAATTCAGAATTTAGTATCAAACTCTCTATTTGATACTAAATCCCAAACGGATCTAAGGTACGTAATTTATAAAGGAACAATTCAAACTTTAGTATCAAACTCTCTATTTGATACTAAATCCCAAACGAGTCTAAGGTAAGTGTTTCAGTGTATAAAGATTTTATACTTATCAATGCTAAAATCACGCTCTTAAAATCCGTGATGTGATATTTCAACACTCGTCAGCTCTATTTGAGTATCACGTCTTTTCAAGCACACTCAGTTTTTTATTATAATTTGGTAGAGTGCGCTATCACATATACTTTAAAAGATATTTGGATTTTTGTACTATTTAACCTTAATTACAAATCAAACCCACCTAATACTGGAATTTAATTAAAATTTATATAATCGAACTTAGTTTACAAATAATTATAAATTAAAGCCCAAAAGACATCATAATTGCATAAATGAATACTAACGACCTAATTAGCCCTAATTTTATATAAATGTATAATCGAGTCTAATTTATAAATAATTATAAATTAAATCCTAAACTAAAGCCTAATTTCATAAATGGCTCTAAACCTAAACTCATTCACAATTGCATAAATGACGCCTAATTTCCTAAATTCAAACCCAATTAAAAAAAAAACATGAAATTTGAATTCAAATGGTAGCATACCTCAATAGATGATGGTATAAGTGCTCCAGCGGCAAACTCCGGCGTATGCTCCGTGCGGTGGCGAACTCCGGTGACCTTGGCGGAGAAGTTCCGATTCCTCTCTCTCTCTCTTTTCTCTTTTTGCTTTGCAAAACGCGAATGAACAGTCTGCCCGCTGGGATGATGTTTTATTGTGCTTACCGACGAACATCTTTCCGTCGGTAAATTCACCGGTATATTAAATTCGGTGTTACCGACGCACACAATCCATTGGTAAATTAATCGGTGTTGCCGACGGCTATCAGCCCGTCGGCAGATTAAAATCTGATTATTTTTGTAATATTGCCAACGGCTCGTTATCCGCCGTCAAATTAAAAATCGATTTTTTTTATTATTGCCGATGACTACCTTGCTGCCGGTGATAAAAAAACTTTTTTTTAATTTAATATTACCTACGAACATTTTCCGTCAACATGTTGGACGAGCTAAATTGCCGCCCAATTGTCGAGAACTTGCCGACGAACAGTTTTGATGAGGGATAACTTTCGACGGTAGGCCGTCGGTAAGTTTGGTAATCGGTGAGGTCATCGGTAAGACCGACACTTGCCGACGAGTTACTTTTCGTCGGTAATCTGCGTCGGCAATTCCGTGTTTTTTATGTTGTGAATCAACCTATATACTTATATATATCGTAAGTTTTGCAGGGATCACTAAGACACAAACTTAGAATTGATATATCCATTGATCTGTATACATCCGTATGAAGCAAAAATACACCAACAGATCTGTAACAAAAATAATACATAGATTAAAAGTCTATACATATCGAGAAGTTTTCCTTAAAAAAATTATTGATGTTCATCTGAATCCCAAAAAATTGAAGATATGAGCACTGAAAAATCAAAAACAGATATAAACAAAATAGATAATTTATTACAGCAAATGAGTTAGAATATATTTTTGGGAATTTCTACGGTGCCGTGAAGGTACCATTCCCCATTTAATTAGAACTCTTAGATCCAAAGTGGTTATAGATAATGATAAGATATAAGGGATGTAAATGTAGGGGGGCTGGGAGGTATGGTACCTTCACGGTACTGTAGTCATTTCCTATATTTTTATTAAACAAATAAGTATTTGATATTTACGAGTTTTGGAGATTAAGTTTTGAAGATGAAAGAATGAGGTAGAATGAGAGGCAAGAGGCGAGAGGGAGGAGTGATACCCTAGAAAATATTAGGCTTGTGACAAATGAAAAAAAAAACTTCTTTATACTTGGAGAAAAAACCAAAAAAGAAAAAAAAAATTAACCCGAACCACCAGAGCTCGATATATAAGTTTAGAAGATATCAGAAAACGATACTTATCATCCGCAACAACTACAAACTACATATTAGTTGTCAATAATATTAACAAATATGATGGGTAGATATTATATCAACCTTCCACCTCACCCCATCCCAAATAATTTCCTCCAAGGTCTCCCTTTTCATAAATAGTAAAACAAATTTTTGTAATAAGATTAAGTATTCTTTACTTACTGTTGATCTGAAATTATATTTGAAAATTAGATGATAATGTATTATTATATAGTATTTAATATCAAATCATACCTAAATATTAAATGTATTATAATATTGTATTTATTCGTGTAACTATTTAATTGTAAGAAATTTAAAAATTAGATGATAATGTATTATTATATTATATTTGATGTCAAATTATGTCTGTAAATTAATTGATATTATATTAAAACAATTTATTTAATAATATGTAATTGTAAAATTTATTTATTGAATATATAATTTTTAATAAACGAATATTCGATATTCGCAATATCAATTCCATCCGGGCCAAACAGGCCCTAGGTAGTTCCAATTTACATATAGAAAGTTGACCACTATTGCCGTGTTAATGAACTTGAACTAATTTAAGTTGAACTCATAATTAGTTAGGGCAAAATGCATTCTTAATTATTACTACGTGGAGGTCAGGTGCATGTCCATTTCTGAACAACTACTATAATCTATCAAGAAACAGTTCAGGCGAGTTTCTGCATTAATATTTAATACCATTGATTATGCAATTTAAAGGCCAAACTATATATTTGTCTAATTTTATTCTTTCTTTGCAAATCCTGATTGATAAATTAATCTCGGTTTGGTTTAAGAATATTGATGAGAAAAAAGATAGTTAGAACAAAGGAAAATAAGATAAAAATAAATTTATAATATTCCATACCTGTTAGTTATATGGAGATAAGTTAAGAAAATAATTGGAAACACGAAGACATGGTTATAAACTACTTATATTGAGTTTGAAACCGAAAAGTATAAGAAAATAAAATAATTATGTTTTCCTTGTTTTCATCATATTTTCGTACCGTGTTGTTTGGTGTTATTCTGAAGCAACATATTGATTTTTCTCTTTCCAAATGGAAAATGGGGTCAGCAAGTATATACATTATATTGACAAAATGTGTGAAATTGAAAAGTTTACAATATCATGTCATATCAACTTTTTTTCTCCCAACAAAACACGAATGAAAATTTATTTTCACATTTGAAACAAAAAAAAAAAAAAAACACCCACCGATTTAACCAAAATTCTCTGGATCATATTGTTTCTATAAATCGACCGAATAATATTAGTCATAATTTTATATTTAAAACAGAGGTAGACGACCTTGGATAAATCTCATACATAATAAATACTTAGGACACCAATATCTTTATATATTTATAGGCCATGTGAATATGAAAAAATTAATATCACTATACATATATATATATATATATATATAAAATACTATGTTTAATTGGGGAATAAAAGGGGAGAAAAACCGCGCCAAATATGACCAAACCAATTAAATGCATTTATTGACTTCAATAATCGAGTTGTCACATTTGTGGGACAATGGTGGACTAGTATGCCAAACACTCACCGTGAAATAAATCGAATTACAGCCAACCAGCTTTCAACGAAAACACTAGAATATCGCCCCTCCCACGAAAATAAAAAACAAAACCCACTGTGTTATCCCTACAAACTGCAACTATAAATAGACTGCGCAGATCCACACCATTATTCCTATGTTCTCTCGACTATCATTATACTAACTCCCAAACTCATCAATCACCCTGTCCGTCTAGAACTGAAATATAAAATGGAGAAAAAATCTCTAATTATAGTTGCTCTTAATTTGCTAACAGCACTCCAGTTTTTGCTATTTCCAATCTCCACTGCTCAGGCAAAAGGAAGAATGGTGACAGTGTTGAGCATTGATGGGGGTGGCATTCGAGGAATCATTCCAGCCACAATTCTAGCCAACCTGGAATCCAAACTCCAGGTGATCATATATATTAATTAATTAATTAATATTGTCCATTATTTTATTGTGTGTTTGTAAATGCTATAGCTAATTCTTTCTTTCTTTTTTTAAATAAACTTACAGGAATTAGATGGTCCAAATGCAAGAATTGCAGATTATTTTGATGTAATCGCGGGGACAAGCACAGGGGGCTTAATTACCACTATGCTAACTGCCCCTGGTACGGACAATCGTCCTTTGTATCCCGCCAACAATATTACAAGCTTCTACTTGGAGCACTGCCCAAAAATCTTCCCAAAGCATAGGTTAGTTTAAAAAAAAAAAGTCGATTTAGAAGTAATTAAGATTGCTTAGTTGAATTATTAGCAAGTACTAATAATCACAAATAATTCACCAGCCGGGACAACATTGTGGGCCGGGTTACAAACTTTTTTGGCGGGCCAAAATACGATGGGAAATATCTGAAATCACTGATTCAGGGGCTATTAGGTAATCTCACAGTGAGCCAGACCTTAACCGATGTGGTGATCCCTTCATTTGATATCAAGCGCCTTCAGCCAATTATCTTCACCAACAAAGATGTAATATTATTATAAACCCAAGTTCATTATAATAGCAATTCATGATTAATATCCTCAATTATTTATATAATTATTCTACAGGGTAAAGCAGCTGTTCACAAGAATGCTCTGCTATCAGATGTCTGCTTGGGCACATCCGCTGCCCCAACATTTCTGCCACCTCACTATTTTGAAACTAAAGACGCTGCCGGAAATACGCGCACTTTTGATCTTATAGACGGAGGGGTTGCCGCTAACAATCCTGTACGTAGCTATTATAATAATCTCAGTCTTTGTTATCAGTCGGAATGAAATTGATTGATTTCTGAAATAAAAATAAGTTGTGGAATCGTACGCAGACCCTAATAGCCATAACGCACATATCAAAACAAATCTTGCTGGGGAGTCTTGAACTGGAAGACATGCAGCCAATGGACAGCCAGAGAATGCTGGTCCTGTCTTTGGGCGCCGGCATAGCCAAGCAGGAAGAGAAGTATAACGCAAAAGCCGCCGCTAGATGGGGCTTGCTCGGCTGGGTTTACAACAACGGCGGCAACCCCATTATCGATGTTTACAGCGATGCTAGCTCCGACATGGTCGATATTCATGTATCCACCCTTTATCAGTCCCTTCGCAATGAACAGAATTACCTTCGTATTCAGGTATATGACAAAAATGAACACATTTTTAAAAAAAATAAATAAATAAACTTCAAATATTTAATAGGACATATTTCTATTGGAACCCGAATTATTAAATAGTAATAAATATACACTGGAATTTGTAATTATACTATACATTTTATTTATTTGAACTAGGCCTAATAAAGTTTTTTTTTTTGTATGAAAAGGAGGATACATTGGCTGGGGATGCATCCTCTCTTGATATTTCAACTACGGAGAATATGCAGACGCTGGTACAGATTGGGGATAGCCTGTTGAAAAAGCCGGTGTGCAGAGTGAATTTGGAGACGGGCAGGCCGGAGCCGGTTCAAGGGGAGGGAACAAATGAAGAAGCTCTGGCCCGGTTCGCCAAGCTGCTCTCTGATGAAAGGAAGTTCCGGCTGGCAAATTAGGACTTTTAACGAACCGGAGCCGTGTCAGTGATTATCAAAAATAAAAAATAAAATAATTAAAGAAACATCAATATCACACTAGCTAGAAATTCTTTGTGGTTCGATATCTAATTATTCAACATATAAATCGATTCTTCTTGTATACTTCTCAATCAATAATACATTATATTCATATTACAGCTCCGTGTCATGTTTATATTTTTACGTACACTGAAACTTGTTGAGATTTGAGTATCCCACCATAATGGCTAATATTACTGTATTATTTTGTATTTGTATCATTAGGCTATATTTGTCGGTGGATTTTTGAGAATTTTTTAGATTCTCATTTGAAAATCCAAAATAATAGTAGATTTTTTATTTGTTTGAACTATTCTAAAACAACTTTTACTATAGAGTGTCGAATATTATTTGGTTAATGGAGGTTGTCATATTTTTTATTATGTTTTTATGTTGGTATATTTGTGTATTAATTTATTCCTAGTAGTTTATGATCCGACCTAAAACAAGGAAGGCCGAACTATTCAAGTGAATGGGTATGAACGTATGATGCCCCAAGCAATGTGGAATGGCTGAGCTAGCGAAAAGATTAGAACAAGGAAAGCTTGAGCCATGATTTGGGCCGGAAATCGAGTAAAATAATAATTGTTGGTGGGTCTAATAAAATGGTTGAACTAAGCTAAGTAGAATGGGTCTTGGATCACACGAAAAGAGTAAATCTGATCAAGTGCAAACCAACTGAGCTAAAAAGACAAAGAGGGTTAGTAGAGCTAAAAGGTGGGGCAAAAAGTGAAGTTACCTAGAGTAATTCATGAGCAGAGGCGGTTAAGGAATAGCTTAGTCCGAATCTCAGAAGAGCTGAGCACAAAAGGAATTCCCTAGGTGCAGTTGCTACAACGGCTCTAAATTCGTGGGTAGCCTTTTCGAGATCCCGAAGATCATAATCAAAAAAGCAGTATAAATACCACAATGTGGATGGGGAAGGCAACGCATACTTTTTTACTACTCGTGAGAATTCTGGTATACCATCTCTAGTGTTTATATAAACACTAGAGAGGGTATACCAGAATTCTCACGACGATCCGTTTCTAACCTGTCTTTGGTGTAGGGTATCTCGGTTGGAAGCGGAGCAAGGTAGATTCCGAAGGCTGATTTTCTGGACAAACCAATTGGCACCGTCTGTGGGAAATTTGAGCTAAGGCATGAGATAGAAGATGGCGGAGACTGATGGGATCCGACGGATCTTAACAATCACTGCAAAAAAATCGGTCGGCACAGTTGAACAGAGACATTCTAGAATGGATAAAACAGACATTCTATAAATGATTCTGCTGCGTTCTAAATGCAGTCGTTTTAGAATGTCAGACATTCTAGAACGGATTTTTTTTATCCATTCTACAATGGCTACCATGAGACAAAAGATCTTCTTTCTAAAGAGAGTTGATTCAGAACTCTTATATGTCCAAGATTCAATATTGAAATAATTTCAGAGGTTTTCCATGACTTTGTCCGTGTCATCAAACAATTCGAAATGCCTCAACTTTTTTAGAACATTGCTGGATGTGGGAGTGATCTATCTAATTTCTGACAGCCGATGGGTGAGACCGACTCAAGTTGTTCCTAAGAAATAGGGGTAACCGTTGTTCAAAATCAAGATGGAGACTTGGTGCCCACCCGAGTGCAAACTGGATAGAGTGTTTGTATCGACTACCCTAAGCTAAATGCCATGATTCGTAAGAATCACTTTCCTTTGCCATTTATTGATCATATGCTCGAGAGGTTAGCATGTCTGACATTCTAGAACGGTTATTTACCTGTTCTAAAAAGTCGTATTTTGGGTCTAGTCCCCATTCTCGATAATACTTCTAAAATAGTTTTTTTGTTTAACTGTTCTAGAATATCTCATATTCTAGAACAGATTTTAGAAAATCCGTTCTAGAACATCTAATCCTAGAACGGGTAATTAATATACGTTCTATAAATTCGTTATTTTAGAACAGATATTAGAATATACCTTCTAGAATGTCGGAGTTGTAATCTTCCTACCAATGATTGTATCATTATTTTAGAACGGATATATTAAAATATACGTTCTAGAAGGTCTTATTTTAGAACGGATATTAGAATTATAAGTTCTAGAAAGTCGTTATTTTAGAACGTATATTAGAATATACGTTCTAGAAGATCATTATTTTAGAACGGATATTTGAATATACGTTCTAGTATGTCATATTTTAGAACGGATATTAGAATCATACGTTCTAGAGAACAAATATTAGAATATACGTTCTGGAAGGTCATATTTTAGAACTATATGTTTTAGAAAGTCATTATTTTAGAACTTCTAGAACGGATATTAGAATATACGTTCTAGAATGTCATGTTTTAGAACGGATATTAGAATTATACGTTCTAGAAAGTCCTTATTTTAGAACTTTTAGAACGGATATTAGAATATTTCTTCTAGAAGTTCATTATTTTAGAACGGATATTGGAATTATAAGTTCTAGCATGTCATATTTTAGAACGGACATTAGAATTATACGTTCTGGAAAGTCATTATTTTAGAACAGATATTGGAATTATACGTTCTGGAACCGTTTTTATATCTGGTTTGACCTAAATTATTATAACTCCATAATCAATACATAAATAATAAATCAGAATTAACCGACAAAATCATTAATTCATTCACCAACCATGTTGAGAAATTATTTTCAATAATTCCTTTTTGGTAGTTTGCCTTTCTTAGAGTTTTTATTTTATTAGGACTTTAGATTTCTTACCTAAGGTAGTATTAGGACTTTATTTAATTACCTTAAGTTTAGCTAAACTTGTCCATCAAATTTAGGAGTCCTTTATTTTTATAAAAGGCTGGTCGACGCAAAAGAAGGGGACGGACGCAAAACATAGAAGAACGTACGCAAGGCAGAGAACGAAATCAGAGAACAAGGTTCAACGATTTCAAGAAGTAAGAATGCAGAGTATCAGACATACTTGGAGCTGGGATTTGGATCAAGAGTTCTTAGACGTTGCGTAACCAACGGACGAGAATATATCTCACAGCAACAAGTATTTTTGTATCAAGTTTGATACAATTGTTTTCATATATTACTTAGTACTTTGTAATTGATCTTTGAACGATAAGTAATATAGTTTTCGGGTTTGAATACCCAAGTCCGTAAGAACGTTTTCTTACGGGCTAAAAGTTTTATCTTTGTGTTTAATTTATTTTATCCGCTGCGTTTATTTTTTCATCTGTTTTTAAACTGTTCAGTAAACTGATGTTGGAACTAGTGTTATATCACCAGTCACAACATCTGCTTTCTGCATAAGAAATTTTATTTTCTTTAAAATTAGAGAACTACAAAACTACAATTTGTACCAGAGCAGGGTACTTGACACAAAGTATTTCGATCCTTGTTTTGTAGAATCAATCTGATGGACGCTCAAGGAATTCCAAGACCTCCAATTCTCAACGGGGAGAACTATTCTCTCTGGAAGCAAAGAATGCGCTGGTTTATCAAAAACATTGATGAACGAGCTTGGAGATCTGTTCTTGTTTGTTGGGAAAGGCCTCGAGTCACGGATGCTGAAGGTGACACGATAATCAAGAGAGAGCAAGACTGGACGGCTGACGAGATAGCCCTGGCCAACTGGAACTCCAAAACAATTAACACCATGTGTAGTTTTGTTGATATGAACTACTACAAGGTTATCCAAAATTGCGAATCTGCGAAAGATGCGTGGGATGCCCTCCAAAGGGTATGCGAAGGGACTCCGAGTGTGAAGAGATCACGCCTGCGAATGATAACCTCTACGTTTGAATCCATGAGAATGGATGAAAAGGAGTCTATTGTAAGTTATGCCATGAGACTGTCGGACATAGCAAATGAATGTGGAAATCTTGGCGAGGCCGTGTCCAACTCACGTTTGGTTGGAAAACTGCTAAGATCAATTTCAAAGAAGTACAATATGAAAGTGGTCGCCATTGAAGAATCCAAAAATACTGACAATCTCAACTTTGATGAGTTGGTAGGATCGCTAAAAACATATGAAATGGAACATGTTAGTTCCAACTCTAAAGAGAAAAACGTTGCTCTTTCCTCCGATGTCAACTCAGAAGACGAAGCTGAAGAAACTAACTGGAGAGAATTACTTGATAAGTTCGAAAATACCTCCCTTGGAGAAGAAGAAGTTTCTCTCATCACTCAAAAGTTCAACAAATTTTTAAGGAGAAAGATAAACCTTCGAGGGAAAACATCAAAGTCCAAGATGGAAACACCACCTCCGAAGTCTTCCAGAAGAAAGCTATCAAATGTTGAACCCTCGTCCTCGGAATCTAAGAGCACAAATTCTCCCAAACCGCTGAGTGAAACTCAATGCCATGAATGTAAAGGATGGGGACATTATAAAAATGAGTGTGCGAACACATTGAGAAAGAAGAACCTTATTGCACAGCAATTTGACGAAGACAGAAGTGATTCTGACTCTTCTAAGTCAGTACCAGCATTATTTGCCAATGTTGCTTGTGATGACGACATTCGTATTATCAACATCACTTCCAACACCGTCTGTCTGAATGCTGAAATTGATAGTTCTCTCGACGAATATGACAAGCTGCGTGAGGAGTACGATATACTCTTTGCAAATTGGGGAAATCAGGTTCTGAAAGTGAAGACACTCATGATCAAATTAGAGAAGCTTACCCATGAAAAAGATTATCAAATTAACATAATCACCCGATTGGAAACCTCTCTCTCAAGAAAAGATTCCGAACTAGAGCGAGTAAGTGCTGAACTGAAGAAGGTACAAGATACTCTTTCTAATCTCAACAAAGGAAGGGTGAAGCTCGATGAAATTCTGAAAATGTCGCTTCCGGAAACGTCAAGACACGGGAATGGTTTCGATCCACAATCTCAGCAGCCACAAGATAGCCCGACTCTAAACACCACCAAGCGACAAAAGAAGAGAAGAAGACAGTATGTTTGCCATCATTGTGGTGAACCTGGCCACATACGCCCCTTTTGTTGGAGAAGAACAGGGAAGAAAAGTCAGTTTCAGAGAATTAGCAATGGTGTTGGGACTCATGACAGAACTGGGGTTTCCGTCACCAAAGGCAACACCAAGACCAGATAGGTCTGGGTCAGAAAGGGCGAAGTCAGGTGTAATATGATTTATACTTCTCTTAAATCTCATGTTCCAGGAGCTTGGTACTTCGATAGTGGATGTTCAAAACATATGACGGGATCAGAAGACCTCTTATCAAACATTGTAAAATTCCAAGGAGGAAAGGTCATACATATAATACACACACACACACACACACACACACACACCCTATATATTAATGCAAAATCCTCATATTCTATGTGTCTTCTTCTCATGCTTAGTTAGGTTTGGAAAATATTCTGGTGCTTCGGTATCATCCGAGCTTA
>BMAC01000356.1:673556-698384 GCA_014905375.1 Phtheirospermum japonicum | reverse complement strand
AAATGCCTGTTTGATTTTGATTTTGATTTAATTTGATTGGGGATGACAATTTTCTGGGAATGGAGAATCTGATACCCTAATCTGACCAAATCTGAATGGATGAGGATTTCGAAAAATCTTTTGACATCTGTTTGAACTAATATTTTTTGGAATCCTTAACCGATGTGTGAATTACCGATGTGTACATTTCTAATGGTTCGGGGATTTGCAAATCTCCTTAACCGTATCGATGTACGAAAATTTCGAATTAAATCTACAGTATTGAACCGTAGAGACCAACTATTCGCCTCAAATCGTACCAAACCTTCGGGACAGTTCGGGACGAATATTCGGTTCTAACGGAGGACAGGAGACCGTACAGGATGGGTTGAGAAAATATTTGGAGATTGGTACTCGGAAAAAGATCCCTATTTCTAAATTAGAGTGAATCACAGATCCCTATTTCTAGTCAAGGATATGTATAGCAAATTTAGTTGGTTGGCCTTTTCTTCATCAGTAAGCAGTGATTGAGTTGTGTGTGTATTGATTGTTTTATTTGTTTATTTCTATGCGTCACATGCATCTCTTTGTCTGTCAAATGTCTGTAGTGGGGTGTGATTCATTTGTTTTTTCTACGAATATGGTTGCTATTGCATGTGAGATTGATTGATTTCTGCCATTTTCTTTTGACTTTAAGTGGAACAGGCCCCCCTCAATAAGAAGGCTGAAATTTGAGTTTGTGTTAAAAATGCGTACAAAAGAAATGGCCCAAAAAAAGGCCCAAGATCTTGATGTTGGGGAGAACGAAGGAGGTTCGGGAAAAAAGCAGCAGCAGCTGGAGAAAGTGAGGAAGCGGCGTCGGCTGGAATTCCAGGTGAAAGTGAGGAAGCGGCGTCGGCTGGAATTCTAGGTGAAAGCTCCATCAAGTCTTAATCACTTTCTATATTTATGATGTATTGGTTTCTGTTTGTGGAGTATGTGTTTTCTGTGCTATGAAGTATTGGTTTTCTGTTTGTGGAGTATGCTGTGTTTGTGCTATGAAGTATTGATTTTCTGTTTGTGGAGTATGTGTTTTTGTGCTATGAAGTATTGGTTTTCTGTTTGTGGAGTATGTGTGTTTGTGCTATGAGGTATTGGATTTTCTGTTTGTGGAGTATGTTTGAATTTTTACAGAAAACCCAAATGGCTATTTTCCTTGAAGAGAAAAAACACCCGAAAGCAGGCGATATTGAGCAGTACATTGTTGAAGATGTTTGTTTCGCGTGGAAGGGATGTTCTCGGTGTTAGAATAAGGTGACCAACAAGCCAACTTGTGGCTGTGGTCTGACCATTCTCTTGTAACACAATCGGTCTTTATTCGTAATAAAGTCTTTTATACTTATTGGCATTCCATATCTTTTATCCCATGCTCGTTGCATAGGTATGGTCCTGATGAAGTTACTTTATTACGGTGGGTTGGTCTAGCAGAACCGTGAGATAATCCAGCACGTAATGTAACTCGTCGAACTTGTTCCTAGTCAAAGGGTTACMCCATAATGAGGATACAGGCCTTTCCCATTAAGACTAGTACTTAGTGTATGTGGACCGCATCTCATCGGTCACGGTGTCAGGACATCGACATACATAAGTAGGTGCTCATAGGATGAGTTCACTGAACTCCCTCGCCTAGAAATCTCTAAGTGGTTCCCACTCATCGAGTAGATGATTTRTATYGMATAGCGTACAACTTTAATCCTTTAGACCCAGACCTCACCGTGACTTCACTAGAGGACAGGCTATGTTGTGACCTGTCTCTGTGTCTCTTTYGAGGCCAAACAAAAGGGGCAACYTTCACATAGTRGGGAATCTAGTGGGAAGTCTGTGCATGGTAGTAGGGGATTCYGACGCATGATAAGTCATGGATGTCCTGTGTGTTCTGATGGTTYATAAATCCTCGGAGTCTCTGGCCAGAGCTAATAGTGGGGTGTTTGGAGAAATGTGTTTCTCTAAGTCACACACGAACGGATTATCTTGAACCTAGAACGTAAACACAATTATTGAACTAGAAAGAGGTCTCGATGAACAAATATCTCTTGTTCAATCGGGGCATAGATCGCGAAGGAATCGTACTGTACATATAAGCTATATCACAAGGTTCTTGCAGGCACTTCATTTGTATCTAGGGAATTATGATGCGTTGTTGCTAGGCGCCTCTCATAATTCGTTGGGCTCTGGTTTGACCAGTGATTAAGTAAAATGAGTTTTATTTAATCAGGGACTCTAAGGGACGAGTTCATATAAAAATAATGTGTTGTTCGAATCACAATATGTTGTGAACCCACGACTAGCTTACACCTGGACCATTGAGGGTCACACCACGTGTTTCCTGATTATTGAAAACGATAACTAGAAATTAAATGTTAATTTTAGCATAGTTAGATGTCAATATGAATGAATCTAAGGTCATAATTGTGATTATGAATTGAGAAAAAATACGAGAAAGTTATTATGGACGCGAAAATATAATTGTTATATTTTTCGTAATTATCGTTTGTGAGAAATGATTTAATTCCAATGAGGTTTTTAATTTAAAATTGGGTCGGCCCAATAAGCCCCCTTTTAAAGTTATTGGGCCAATACTATTTCAAATTAAAAGGGTTTGTTTTATTATGGCATTGGGCCATTTCTTTGAGCCCATTTAAGTTGGGCTTTTGTTTAAAAAAAAATAAATAAAAAGGAATAAGAAGAAGGCAGATCGGGGGGGTACAAAAAGAGAACACACGAAAAATTTTTTCCGGCAAACCCTAACCCTTCTCCCAGCCGGCCGCCGCTGCTTGTCGTCGGCCGTCGCCACATCGAAACGTTCGGTTCTCGTATTTTTCTCCGTCGTTTTCAATCTGACGACGAGACTAGTGCGTCGTTGCGAGTACGTCGGGCTACACGGTGTGTGACACCAATTCGTCGGAGATGCGTCGTAGCCGCCGGACAGCCGCCTTCGTGGACGCGTCGCAGCCGCCGGACAGCCGCCTTCGTGGACACGTCGCAGCCACCGGACCGGACCGCCTTCGTGGACGCAGAGCCGCCTGCCGTTGCCGAGAGAAAACGGCCCGCTCCCGACAGCGACATTGCCACAACCCGACGACCACCCGCCGCCACTTCGTTCCGAGTCTCACGCCCGTCGCTGCTGCTAGCCCCGCGCCGGAGTTCCAGTCGCTTCACCGCCCCGGCAGCGACCTGCTACTGCCCGCGCCGCTTCTCCGCAGCCGAGGATCGCCGGACGCTGCATCTCCGCAGCCGAGGATCGCCGGACGCTGCATCTCCGCAGCCGAGTCGCGCCACTGCTGCACCGCCACTGTCGTCACGCCACCCGCACCGCAACCAGCCGGAGTCTCCGCACGGCAGCTGCCAAGCTGAGGACCTCCTCCGCCGAGCCGTGAGGTATCATAGGCTGCCCGTATATATATATATTTGATATGTATATGTGATCAGAGTATGTTATATATATATATATATATATGTTACATATGCATGCTGTATATATGTATATTATATTTGTGTGTGTTTGTAATCTGAGTATATATATATATATGTTACATATGTGTGTATGTGATATGTGTTTTTAATATATAGTGTATGTGACATATATATAGATAGTTGCATGCATGCTTAATATGTATATATATATATATGTGGTTTATGTTATATGAAATGTATTATACATATATATATATATATATATATATATATATTTAACTGATGTATATAATATATATAATTATAAATATGAATTAATATATTAATATATATATAATTGTTATGTATATGTTTTAATATATTAATTAGAAACCGACCATGCTTATTCGATTTTACGAAAATCAAATTGTTTCATTTGTAAAGCAATTTAAAATATTGTTTGAATTAATTGAAATTAAAATGGGCCGTCGTCAATTTGAATTCGATTCAAATTCCTTTTATTTAAAAATCTTTGTTTTCCGCTGCGCGACGGCACCATCAAATCCAACTCCTCGGGCCAATGGGGACTGTGGTATCTTCCTTATGAATCACATGGAATTTTTTAGGGGACATCCCTATGAAAATCCAAATTTGAAAAAAGTAAGTACACTTGTTATACATAAGTTCCGCTTTTAATTTGAAAAGGATAGGTAAATTTATTTTTTTTTGTGTGTTTTTTGTAGCGTGAAGAGAGACGTTTGTTGAGAGCCAAGTATTGTGCAACACTTCTCTTGAGTGATGTCAATCACATGAGGAATCAGTTGAAGAAAGATGTACTCGATTTCTCCAATTCCAGGAAGTAGAGGAGTTGGCCATGGGTAGAAAAACATGTCTTGGTTCTTGTGCATTTTCAAGGAAGTAGAGGAGTAGGAAGTATTTGTGAATTTTTTAGCCTTTGACATGTTAGGTCTCTGCACGTACAATTGTTGTAGTGTTTTGCAAGTTCTGAAATGTAAAATGTGGATGGTATTAGGTTGTGCATACCAATGTGTTGGTTCTTGTGCTGCGAGGTATCGATATTTGTAATACAATGTATTTCAAACCTAATGACATGTGTTGGTGTTTAACATGAATAGCTTAGCTCCTTTGCTTCTTTCTTTTTCTCTTCTTTCTGCTCTGTATTTCTTTCTTAAGTGGTAGGTGACGTCGTAAGAAGTATTAGGTTTTTTTTACATTGCAAGAAACCAATACTCCCGGACACAATAACCAATACTCTTCTGTCCAGAAACTAATACACTAACCAAGATGCTAGTGTTTGTAATGCAATGTGCTAGTTTTTCACATGAGAAGCCTAGATACCCTGCTACATTCGTTAACACACGATAAGGTATTGATTTATGAGCAACGGTGTATCTATAAAGTTTGTAATAACGAAGTATTAGTTTTGTTACATTGCAAGAAACCAGTACTCTTGAACACAATAACCAATACTACCCTGTCCAGAAACCAATGCTCTAATCAAGATACCGTCTGTCGAAGGACAATAGAGAGGAAGGAAATCTTGATCAACACTCGAAGTGTCGACATTCGTCAAAGCGCTGTTGTTGGTGTAAGACGAAGACGACGACTGATCACAAACGGCAACACGATCTTTCTTCGATATATTGATCATCAACCGATCCAAGTTATAGAGCACAGCCACCGCCACCATGGTACTGAAATCATCATCAGTCGCCAAAACACAGTCAGAGTAATCAGGAGTCGAGTAGTGCATGGTGAACTCGTCTCTATGAAGCTTCTTCCACTGATTTTGGATTCTGTGCAAAAGTTTCTCGAATGAATCACCAATATCCATTTTGTACGCTAAAGTCTCGCCATTGTACAAGCAAAAAACAAATATACCACCACCACCAATAGTAGCATTAACTACAGTTTCAACAAAACAAAAGTAAGAAATACACTTCAGAAGCACTATACAAAAACCAATACTCTACTGCAGTAAAACCAATACTAAACGGAACAAAAAACAATACTTGAACCACCAGAAAACTAACCAAGGAACAACAAACACAGGCCGGCTTTCAGAAATTTACCAAAACATAAAGGGGGAATGTGCAGGAAGCAAGTTTCAGAAGCAACTTCTTAGTAAATCAGAGGCAACTACATACTAAAGAGCACAACAACAAATCCACAACACACACGCAAAATATCATGGGATGAAATTGAAGAAATCAGGGATGAAATTGGGATTGAACAAACCCTAATCCCAGTTTTTGAATAAAAAGTCAGAAATTGAAGAGACTCAACCAAAATAATCACAAAGAGACTCAATTAAAAACACAAACTCAGTTTCTTACTCGAATTAGAAGCCATGTGAATTGATTTCCAGTGCCGGCGTTCGTAGCTACAGCCCAATCGTTCAAAAACTTCCCGCAAGCACGAAGAAGATGAGCGAGCTCTGCAAAACCGGAGCAATTGATGGAAAAAACTATGAATAAACATGATTTGGGAGACAGAATCGGGAGCTATCAATCGATGTCCATTTTTTTCGATTTTAGAATCAATCGATTTTCCGATTTTGCAGAATAGAAGAAGAAGAAAATAAAAGAAAAAAGGGAGCGCGGGTGGGGGTGGGATTTTCCGATTTTGCAGAAAATAAAAAGAAGAAAATAAAAGAAAAAAGGGAGCGCGGGTGGGGTGTGGGGTAAAGACAGTGAATTTTTAGGGCAAAATATAGGTAATAATATGGGGGATAAATTAGACATTTCACATTTTAATTTTGGACTATTTGGCAAAAAGGAGGGACCATTTGACTTAAATCTACAAGTTGGATTATTTGACAAATTCATCTATGTCTTAGGGAGTATTTGGCAATTCCCCCCAATAAGTAAGGGTCGAACCCCACGAGGAGTGTGGTTAGATTGTGATGATTCGTATTTTGTTTAAATAAATAATTGGGGTAAGGAATGATGAATTAATTTAACTAATAAAATAAACAAGCAATTAAATTGACAAGAAAATAATTAACGAAGAATTTAAAGATAATAAAGGCCTAGTTCTATTTCAGTTTCCACCCTCGATTCACTCGTTTAACCAACCACAATATCATAATCCATTCATCACATGCGATTAAAAATCCTAAGTAGCAATAAGCTCTACTACTCGAATTTACCCCTACTGTGTACTCAATTAAAATAAGCTCTTTAATTGAATCTAATTATTGAATAACCTAAAATAATCTCTCTAGGTTCAACCCAATAAAATCCTTAATAATTAGGCAAATAGYTTAATCTAGGCAACAAACGCGTAAGCTCGGTTCATTCAAACAATGTTGTGTTGTCCCTAACGATTTACAATCATTAGTTGCTTCATAGAAATAGTAATTACGACAATTACACGGGAAGCAATCCTATTTCTAGCAATAGATAACCAATCCCTAATCRAYYTGATCAAGCCAAATTAAGAATTAAGCAATCATAAATTGAAAATAGAACAACACAAATAATCGCATATGACGAACGAAGAATAAAATTGCATAAATCAATTAAACATAGTTTCATGAGGGTTTCAACATCCCTAGAACTAGATATAAGTTTACTCACTCATGGAGTTAAGAAAATAAAAGAAAAGGTTCAGATAAACAAACATAATCCTTGATAAAATAGGAGAGATGGTGTGTTGAACTTGAATCTTGCGTTTTGGAACGTCAATCTTCAAGTTCCCTTGTGTGTGGATGACTTGGGAAGAGTTGGAACCTCTCTGGACCTCCTTAGAACCCTAGGATATGTTATATTATGCCTCCGGGACGAAATAGGGTCGGGGTTTATATAGAACTCCTTTTTCTTGCCGCCCAAGATACTTCCTAAAATAATTCCGCCGAGTCGGCGTCGACGGAGCGTCGACTAACGCGAACCAGCCCTCGACGTCGATGCAAATCACCTGCCTGTGTCGTCCAGCGTGCGTCATCCTACATGCATCAACATCGACGCTTCAGAGCATGAGCGTCGACGTAGCGTCGACTGCATGGGTCGACATCGATGCTTCAGAACATGAGCGTCGACATAGCGTCGACTGTATGGGCGTCAACATCGACGCTTCAGAACATGAGCATCGACATAGCATCGACTGACGCGAGCCAGCCTTCGGCGTCAACCGCACATCGCGTCGACTGACGCGGTCCATCCTCGGCATCGACGCGTCATCGACGCATCATCCTTATTCTTGATTCTTCTCTTCTCGATTCGTCAATCCTCGTTTCTCTACTTCCTTGTGAGACATCCTTCGATAAATATAACACCAATTACTACAAAATAAAGAAGAAATATACCATTGGTGCTTGATTGCTCCTAATAACAATTATACGAGAATTAAGCATATATGATATTATTAAGCACATAAAATCACCGGAATTAAACCGTCAATTTGCATGTAATTTCTCGTTTGTCAATATCCAAAGCAATTTAGTGATAAAAGTATCAAACATCGTAACTACAACCCATAACCTCGCATAATATTCCATAATTGGGCAAATGCAAAAAACGAAAAATGTAATACTAATTAGTCACAAGTTATGACATTCGTATAGTTGTCAATAAATACTAATTATAATATATTAATCCACCATTCTTAAACTCTACAATAAGTTTTTCAACATAGAAAAAACACACATAAAAGAGCCTAAGATAAAATATAACAAATTTGAAACATTATAATAACATTAATTTCATTAACCCAAGTTTTCTTACCTTGTGTTCTTAAGTTAGA
Organism: Phtheirospermum japonicum; assembly: GCA_014905375.1. Classification (NCBI taxonomy): domain Eukaryota; kingdom Viridiplantae; phylum Streptophyta; class Magnoliopsida; order Lamiales; family Orobanchaceae; genus Phtheirospermum; species Phtheirospermum japonicum. The sequence goes on along the minus strand of BMAC01000356.1, from coordinate 690,209 downwards.
CGTGACGCAACAAAAGCATCCCAAGTATCTATTTCAAGGAATGGGTATTCTTTTGCATACGTGAGCTGACCCTATTTCTTCCATAGATGTAGGTGCTTGTGAGGTTAGTCTTGAAGACAACCCAATGGCCCCCGACATAATCTACCCACTTCTTCTTGAACTTGTCCTGGTTTTTCACATCAACTATAGAAAACTCAACCTCGTTCTGGTCTTCAATGAAAAAAATCTCATATTTGTCCTATATTATAGAATAAATAATTAAAATTTTAAATTTAGATTAGGTTAAAAAATCACCTAAAAATTGCAAGTGTCTACATATAAAAAATTAAAGTTTCAGATTAAGTTGAAAATTATCAAAAATTGCAAGTGTGTAAATATAAGAAAATTCAAGTTTTCCAATCAGGCTAAAAAGGATCAAAAAAATTACAAGTGTCTGCATTTACAAAAATAAATTTTCAGATTAAGCTAAAAATTACATAAAAATCGCAATTTTAATATATAAAATTATAAATTATGCAGGGTTGCATACCAATATTGCTTGCCAAATCTGCTCCATATTATTATCGCTCACATTCTTCCAACTGTCTACCAGGATGCTTGTCAGTTTTCGGCCTACCAGGATGCTTGTTAGTTTTCGGACTAAGATGCCAAGATAACTGATAAAGTTGGCAGCATTATCCTTGTTGGGTCCAATTACCGCCAAAAGACTATCAAATTGAACCTTCACTGTACCCTGTGTTTTGAATGTAAGTTTCATCATGCGTGCCGACTTGCGCCAAATGTTTCTACGGACCGGCTGAATTGTAAGGGCCGGTGGATCGGAAGAGTGGAGCTGACCACCATCAACATCGTCACCCTCTATCCTGTTTACACAATAAAATAAATGACGTAAATAAGAGAAAATTGAGAAATGTACATACTTCTTCAAATTAGTAAAAATAATTAGAAAATTAATTTCAAACTTGAAAACTTAATAGTTAATGTGCTGAAAATATATAAATATCATATTTAATATTTTCATGCTTAGTATCTAATCAGTCGTTATGTTTTCCCATATCACTTCATGATGATCAACCCTAGTGGCATGGACATCGTCAATTTCATCTTCACCATTCATATCGGGCAATCTCGATGAGAAGGCGAAAATCTCACCAATATCTAAAGTTGACTCATCATTGTCATCACCAGATATTATTCTTTTGTCGTGTAAGACTACTGACAAGTTTTTGTTACTTTGGCTGGTGACATAAAATACTTGTTTCACTCGGCATGCCATGATAAATGGCTCATTTTTATATACTGCTTTACTAAAATTAACCAATGTAAATCCCAACTCATCTACCTTCACACCATTATTACCATCGATCCATTTACATTTGAAAACAGGAACTCTGAATTTAATGTAGTCAATCTCCATGATTTCGTCAATAATCAAAAAATAAGAGCTTCTCGCACGTAAAGGGTTTTTATCTTTCGCACTTGAGAAATGCATTAATTCAGCTTCTAGTGTAACTCCGCTATTTTGCACAAAACTCTTATCATCTTGTTCCTTCGTGTAGAAGGAATAACCATTTATGTTGTATCCACGCCAAAACAAGACATCAAAATTAGGACCACTAGCTAATCATTTAATTAAGTCCGAAGCAGAATCATCGTTCACAACCTAGTCCTTGAATCATGACAAGAAGGTCTTGTTACGCTCATTCACCAACCACATTTCAACTTTTCGAGGATTTTGTTCCTTTACAAGCATCTTATGTGCATCTAAGTAGGGATGAACTTCAGGAGCATTATTTAGAATGTATAAATGTGCTTGTAGAACCTCTTCACGATCAACAATCTTCACTTTTCCCCTAAGTGTTCCCTTACCACGACCCCTACCTTCATGGCGAGATGTAGGATGACCAACATATTTTGTTTCAGACAAATATCGACTACAAAACTCAGTGGCCTCTTCAGCAACATAGCGTTCAACTATAGAGGCTTCAACGATGAGGGTTCTTCACATACCCCTTTGGTATCATGTATCGCGCAAATGGATACATCCTCCGTAAATAGACAAGTCCATATAACCTTATCTCACTCACTAGATGAATGGTTAGATGTACAAGTATTCAAGAAAAGCGGGTGGAAAATACATTTAAATTGACACAAGATAATTGCTGCATCATTCTCCAGATCATCTAACACCTGAGGATCGATAACCTTGGTACATATAGTAGTAAAGAAGAAACATAATCTTCTTATTGTGCATCTCGCTTTTTTGGGCAAAATACCTCGAATAGCAATCGGTAATAATTGTTGCATCAACACACGATGGTCATGAGACTTCAAGCCTAGCAATTCCAGTTCTTTCATCGACATCAACCTCTTCACAGAAAATCCCTAAGGCACTTTCACGCCATTTAAGCACTCACATAAACTCTTTTTTTCACTTATTGACAATGTGTGACTAGCTGGGGGTAGATAAGTCCTCCTACCTTGAGGTATTGGAGCTAACTCCCCTCGTCTTCCTATAGCAACCTTGTCCTTTCGTGCGTTGACGTTATCTTTAGTCTTGCCCTAGATATCGAGAAGTGTTCCGATAAGACTATCAGAGATATTCTTCTCCACATGCATTACATCGATACAATATTTCACTTCGAGACTCTTCCAATATGGAAGCTCAAAAAAGATCGACTTCTTTTTCCATAAGTTTTTTTCTGCCGGCTTTTGCTTTTGTGTCTTACCAAATGTCACGTAGATGTCTTTCAACCGGTCATAAACTTGCTCTGGAGTTAATGCGTCTAGAGCCTTTTTGAACTCTTGTTTACCGTTGAAGGCTTTCTTTAATTTACGATATGAATGATTTTTTTTAAGCCACTTCCAATGACTAAGGTAGACCGTCTTCTTTCCATGCTCATGTTGATGATAACAAGTGTGTTCGCCACATTTGGGACATGATTTATGGCCAATATTGGAATACCCGGACAAGTTGCCATATGTTGTGAAGTCATTAATCAGATAGAAGATCATCGCGTGCATCTTAAAAGTTTCTTTTTTGTATGCATCAAACACATCAACACCTTCCTCAAAACCTTTTTCAAGTCTTCAATCAACGGTTGAAAGTAGACATCTATGTCATTTCCGGGTTGTTTTGGCCCCGAAATCATGATAAACAACATAATGTACTTGAGTTTCATGCACATTAAGGGAGAGAGATTTTAAATAACCAGTAGAACTGGCCATGCACTATGTTGGATGCTTAGATTATCGTAAGGATTCATCTCATCCGTGAAAAGTCCCAGCCTGAGTTTTCTTGCATCATTGCCAAATCAAGGATATAATTGGTTAATCTTCTTCCATTGAGGTGAATCACCCGGATGTTGAAGCTTTCCGTCATCGATTCTCTCTTCGGCATGACATCTCAAGTTCTTCGCCTCGGTTAGACTGGCGAACAAGTGTTTAAATCTTGGTATTATTTGAAGATACCATAAAACTTTTGCCGGGGTTTCTTTGTATGAACATCAGCGTCAACATCATCATCCTTCTTGTAACATGAAGTGGCATATTTTGGACACTCTTGCAAATCTTTGTACTCTTTTCTAAAGAAAATGCAGTCGTTAGGACATGCATGAATCTTCTTATACCTCAGGCCTAGTGGGCACAAAACCTTCTTCGCCTTGTAGTTAGATTTTGGTAATTCATTTTTTTTCTGGAGCATATGTTTTAACAAGACAAGCAAACCCATAAAACTCTTATCGGTCCACCAATGTGTCGCCTTCAATGTGATAAGTTTCAATACTGCAGACCACAGTGAAAAGCTTTCACAGCCTTCATAAAGAGATTTATCGGCATCAGTGTACAAGTTCTCGTAACTCTTGTTTGCGTGTGCTTGCTCAAACGCCTCTGCTCCAACGTCATTAATCATGTCCTTCAAATGATCATACATATCTTCATCAGKTTCTTCATTTCGTGATACATCTGGAATGTCGAACCCACCATGCCATATCCATCGTGTGTAATTCTTGTTGAAGCCATCACAAATTACATGCTCTCTAATTTCTGTAACCGTCAATCGCCTATCGTTCAAGTATTTCACACATGGGCAGTAAAACCTACCATTATTACCAGGAACATGTGTTCTAGCAAACTCCAAAAACTCTTCCACCCCATTCCACTCTTCCACCCCATTCTCATATTCATTACTTGTTCGGATAACATTTACCCAACTCCGATCCAATAATACCTAAACGAGTTTACATTTCACATAAGTTGGTTATCCTTATATAAAACAAACTACATGTAAAATGCCTTTTTGTATTGGTAACACATTTCACATGGTGAGTTCTTCAAAGATGCCTTTTTGTAAAATGCCTTTTTGTGTTGCAAAAGGCTTGTTCTTATATATTTTCACATGGTCACTATTGTATGTGTAATATTACTTGATATATATATCTACTACTTTCCTACGATAATATAAGGGTAACGGAAATAATTATTTCAAACCTTATTTTTACAACACCACTCTCATTTCTTATATATTAACACAAACTTTAAATTAGTAATGGCAAGAGCAATATACAAATATATCACAATCCATGTGCACAGCCTAAATGATATATATATATAGGGGTGGGTTCAAATAGAACSATGTCATATATGCGAACCTGCGAACTAGTGCTTTTATTATATACCAACAGTGCTTTTATTATATAATCACAATGCTTTATTATTATTTTTAGTTATATACACTAGTAATGCTTTTATTATACAATCATAATACTTTTAAATAAATAAGAAAATACACAAAAAATCTGATCCATCCATTTAATTAGATCTAAGGCCCATAATTGACCCTATGTTCACATATAGGAACATGGTTCTCATTTGAACCTAATCTTATATATATGTGTGTGTGTGTGTGGGTGGGTGTGGGTGAGAGGATGAAACACAGAGCAAACACGTACACACGACAGAGGCAAAAGAAAAAGGAATGAAAAAGAGCACAAAAGAGATGAAGATGTATAAGATAGAAATTTTGTTGGAAAGCTAGAAAATCGTTGAAAAACTTCAATTTGTAGGTATGATTTTATTTTATTTTTTATTTCTGATTTTTTTAGTATATACTTTTGTGATCAGATTTCAAGGTCTTGGGTTTCTTTGAACTGTTTTTCTAATATTATTATTATACTAATTCTACTTTTCGGAATTTCCACCAATTTTTCTTTTTCTTTTAACATTTTTCAATTCTCTAGGCCATGCAAGGCATTTTGTATTGTCACCATCATATACAAAAGGTAAAAGTTAGATGTTTTTTTCAATTTTTTTTTTCATTTTACAATTTTGGTGCAATGTTTGTATTATCATTTCTGCTTCTCGGTTTATTTCACCTTTCGAAACGAGATGAATATACACTTCATTTACATAAAACGGTTATTAGACAATGGTCACTCATAACTTTTCTAAAAATACATGTATGTTTCATATTAACATCAAAGCTGCAAATCATTTTCACCACCTTGCAGTAGCAATATCCTTTTATGTAGTTCATTTTTTTTCCCACATTTTCTTCTAAAGAGGTACTAACATTTATATCAACCTGGAACTTAATTTAATCATTGTTTACATCATTATCCTTTTATGTTAGTTCATATGCCTCTCTTCTTTCTTTCTTGAAGTACTGAATCGAACTTTTTCGCGTTTAAAATTAATGAAAAGCTCGTCCACAAGAGAACGGAGCTGTTGTATGCGATAAGTTGATCCAAGTCGAATCACGAGGAATTGCAATCGGCGTCGATTAATGTTTGTTCACAATTTTTATAATTAAACACATGATCCATTTCTTTGTTGAAAGGGTTCTACAACTATGAATTTAAAAACGAGCATGCAATTATTAAAAACCTAATTAACTAATCAAACCTAATTAGAAACATGAAAATTCAGATAATTAAAAACGAGAAGCATCATTATCAACTAGCAAGTCGAAAGCATTTGAATTACTAAAATAACATAGTCGAACTAACATACTAATAGTGAAACGTACAACTTAAGAAAACTAAATCCAAAGCAAAATTACAGAAAACATAAAATTACTACTTATAGTTCATGAAAATCTGCAGCAAACGATCGAACTTCAGCGTCAAACGATGACAAGTAACGACGGTGAATGTAGAAACGAGCCTCCGTTGCAATCTTCGAACGAAATCTTCAAATATGATGGAAAAGGGAAAGGGAAATATATTTCTAAGTGTTCTTGACCTTGCCCCCTCGAAGTCTGGTGTGGAAATGGAAAATTCCGCCGGTTTTTATAGATTTCTTCAAAAATAACCGCTCAACCGCCGGAGCGTCGACAGTGCGTCGACGGTGCGTCAGTCGACGCGAGCCAGGTGCATGTGTCGACCAGGCAGAGCGTTGACTGACGGGCCTCAGATCGACACTTCAGAACCTTTGCGTCGACGGTGCGTCAGTCGATGCGAGCCAGGCTGCACGCGTCGACAGGCAGTGCGTCGACTGACGGGCCTAGGATCGACGCTTCAGAACCTTTGCGTCGATGGTGCGTCAGTCGACGCGAGCCAGGCTGCACGCGTCGACAGGCAGTGCGTCGACTGACGGGCCTAGGATCGACGCTTCAGAACCTTTGCGTCGATGGTGCGTCTACTGATGGGCCTAGGATCGACACTTCAGAACCTTTGCGTCGACGGTGCGTCGACGGTACGTCAGTCGACGCGGGCGTAGCATCGACAGTGCGTCGACGTTGCGTCAGTCGACGCACCTGCATGGCTTCGGCTCTTCGCTCGTCCCGTTTTCCTCGTTTTGAGCTGAGATATTAATATTAAAACAAAATTAGATTATTTCATATAAAATGAGGTAAAAACACATTAAACACCATAGGAAACGAAAAACATAAAAAAGGAAGAAAAACGATAAAAAGATAAACTAAAACACGTAAAAGCACACAACACACAATGCAAAAATACACAAAAATCCCATACAAATATGTACAAATCAAGTACCATGTATTTAAATCCATTAATACCTTCCCAAAGAAATACTACTTTCTAATCCTCGATGGAAATGCACAAATCAAATCGACCACACTTTTTGATCATGTAGAATCCACAGTCCTTGATGCTAACATAACACACACAACACTTACCATACAAGCTCAATAAATTATTCTCATATAAATACCAACAGCATATAAAGAATACTCCTCCAAAGTTATACAAGTATACAAAATGAATCACAAAGTCTGAATGGTTCCATTAATTCATATAGTATTTTAAAATTAAAAAAATAGAAATCATCAATTTTTCCACCTAATAAGGTTTTTCATTCCTTAGTCCATCAAGAATATGAAGTTACAAACATAATACTTTTCAACATATATAGTAATTATTATAATTATAACAATAATAATAATAATAATAATAATAATAATATAATATAATAATAAGACTAAGACAAAATAAATTCTTAATATGAGATAATACAACGTTCCCAAAATGGACAAGTCAAATGGTTCTCACTTATTTTGACTAGTTAAACTTCTTTCAAGAGTGATTTTCTGATTATAAGAAGAAAAAAAATAACTCACTCTCGTCATTACTAAATATACCACGATCCAAGAAAAACTCATAACAAACCTGTGATACTACAAAGTTCTCAAGAACGGGGGAACCTTTATTATAATCACTACAATAGAAAAATAACCAAGTCAAGTAGGTTCTCAGTTATTATTTTCTAGCTCAACTATCCAAGCTTTTGGAAATTGAAATAGTGTCTAAAAATTAAGTTGGCGCTTGGATAGAAACTCTTAATTATTATTCAAAATAAAAGGATAGATGAATGAGGCAGAGTTTGCAAGCAGGAACCACAAGCTTCTAAATCGGAGTCTTAAATAGACAAACTTACTTGACCACTTAGGGATGGATCAATCACGACACCAAATATTAAGTTGTCACTTGGATCAACAGGATCATATATGACCTCTGCTGCAGCATTTACATGTACCATCATAATCAAAAGCACACATACCAATCATACTATTCAAAAAAATGAAAAAAACTTGCGATGTGATATAAATCAGTCAAGGAATATGCAGTTACGTATCACAGTAGCATGAGTTTCATACACCTCCTTCGACCTGTGTATCATAATCAATATAAAAGAAATTTTTCTTTCCAAGAATCTCGAGTAATAGATTTTCCTTATGACCCCATCCTATCTCGTGTGCCCAAGCTGATAGTTCAGCAACAAGAATCGTGAAGATAAGTGGGAGGTGTTTGTGTGTAGCAAATGGAAGCCAAATTACCTCAAACAATGTTAGATCACTTCCACCAGTTATATTCCACACAATTCCAGTAGCTCTCTCTATACCAATATCCAGCAAAGGAGACTGAATTGCATTTAATGCAGCATCCCTAGCCCTGGTCTTTTCTGCATAAAACGAACATGGCAAAATTAGGCTATAACTCAAGAGCACGAACGGGCAATCACGTGACAAATCGTCATCAAAAGCCAGATAAACTATTTCTCTCTCTCTCTCTCTCTAATCAGATTCTTTAGCATACACGTGTCCATTCACTACCACTGATTATGAATAAGTAATACCAGAATCACTCAAGAGTGTATGAGATGCACTCAAGGATCAGAGACATTATAATAATACAAGTTGTACATTATAGTTTTGTTTAGCAATCAGCTTCACTGTGAGACTTAAGGTAATAACTTTAATATTTAAAAGGAGAACGTAGTGCAAATGAGGATAAATAATAAATACAAGTCATATGGTAATGGTACAAAAATTAAAATAATTATAACAAAAATTGCTTGTAAACCCCGTCACATGAGCCTTCTTATTGAAGTTAAAACTTATCCATAATTGGCACCAGGCATTAAGGTTTCAAGATTGCAACTGAACAATGTAATCCTTGTACAAGTCAGGTGTTGTCCCAGATATTGCAAATGTATAGAGTATACAGGAAATATAGAGGAAGCCAAGAAGCTCTGTTTTCCTCATTTATTAAGAAACTCAAGATCACAAGCACTAGTACTAAATCACCATTATGTTTTTATCTAATATTCTAATTATCCCCATTTTTCTATTCTGATCATCTAAAAATTCCTGAACCATACAACTCGAAGTCAAGTACGTAGAAAGGTAAACCTCTCATGACACTCTTGTGCATCATGTGTCTCAGTACAATATATTAATTCCTCCACTTCATAGAACACCCAATATTTCACTATTTCTGATGTGTACCAATGTATTTGCCAAACTTCAAAAGGAGAAACTAAAAAGACATGGAATATAAAGTAATAATAACTCTCACATGTTTGAATTCAAATAAGAAATTAGAATTGTAGGTACAATACCTTCAATATGGTAATCTGATAACACTATATACAAAAATAAACTTCCGGGAAATAGTTTCATTCACATAATGAATTAAAAATCAAACTAGTATAAAAACGGATCTGCTGATAAGAGCTAAGTAGCCATTGAACATATCATACAAACACTTGAAATTCATATAATTTGCTTTGGAGAACTACTGCCTGCCTAATAGAGAGCGACCTGATCAGTTCAGGTCGCCTAGTCATATAATACTTGGCGACCTGAAGATGAGTGCATTACAAGGTCGCAAGGTTGGCGACCTAATGCTTGGCGACCTGAAGATGAGTGCAGTGCCAAGTTGCAAGGTTAGCGACCTCTCAGGTCGTACGAGAGGTCGCCCAAAAGTCGAACGTACTACTAGCAATGGGCCTCAGATGAGGACAATCTACCTGACATCTGCTGATGATGTCAGCCCTAATATAGTACATCCAGCTGTTAGGATGTACTGTAGCAATAGTGACCACACGATTTGAAATAGTGTACTATAGAAATCTTAACCACATATTTTAGGGTTACATTTACTATAAATAGTGGTGACATTCCCTGATGTAATCATCAAGATATAATTGAATGAAATCTAAGAAAAGTTGAATACAAAATATTTTTCAAATATGAGTTCTTTACTTTCTTTCATGGTATCAGAGCAGGTTTTTACCTGAATCTGAACACCTCTTCTCTCGTATCCTTCTTTCCTTCCCTTATATCTGTTGGAGGGTATCACACTTCCATATCATGAGGCTCAAGCGAGCTCTCACTCAATAATTCAAAATACTTCTCTTTCTTCTCAAAGCTCAAACTCAACTATCCAGCTCCAAAATCAGCTCATCTCAATCAAACTAAATGACTCAAATTATCTACTTTGGAAAATGCAAATTTACACAGCCGTCAGAGGGTACGGGCTTGAAGGCTATCTTACCAGAGAAATCAGACCTCCATCTCAGATCGCCGAAGGATCAGTAAATCCAGAATTCCTGCTCTAGGTTCGGCAAGATCAATTGTTAGCATCCTGGCTTCTCTCCTCTCTCTCTGAAAGTCTACTTACCATGATGGTTGGTCTTGCATCCTCAAGAGAAATCTGGCAAACTCTGGAGGCCAACTTTTCTAGTCAAACTGCAGCTAGGAAGATGCAGTACAAGATGTATCTTTCCTCTATCAAGAAAGGAACCATGAGCATCAGAGAATATGTTAACAAAGTCTAAACTTGCTGTGACATGATAGCTTCAGTTGGTCAACCTGTTTCAGAAGAAGATCAAGCAATGCATGTTCTCACTGGACTTGGAGGAGATTTTGACCCGGTGGTGGTAGCAGCTACAACTCGGAGTGACTTACTCACTCTCAGGAACATTATACCTATGTTATTAAGGTTCGAGAACAGACTTGAAACTGGAAATGCATCCAACTTCATCAACACAGAAGGATCAAGCCCTACTATCAACATCGCCAATCAGTACTCTGGTCAGAAAAAGGTCACCTGGACTGGTGCAGGAGCAAATAGAGGAAGAGGTCGCCACCCTGGAAGAGGTGGCAGAGGAAGGAACAACAGCTACAGAGGACGAGGTGGAAGAGGTTTCAGACCAGGAAACAGGTCGCCTTGACAAATCTTTGGTTACTCTTACCACTCTGCTGAAAAGTGCTATTATCAATTTGATATTGCTTACACCGCACAGTCCAATGCACAGAACAGTCTTAATACTTTAGCGAGCTCCTACTGGCCTATCCCGTGACTCAGTGCATTGATCCCTCTGCCTTATTACTGATGTCAGATTCAGGCAGCGATGCGAGTTGGTATACAGACTCTGGAGCTTCTAATCATGTCACAAATGACCTTTCTAATCTCAATACACTAGTGCAGAAATTGCATTCTAGAACAGAACATCCTGGTGCATCTAGAAGGGTATTTAAAATACTGTTCTGGATTAGACTTTCCAGAACAGTTTTTGAAATTACCGTTCTGGATTGACAATTTTCCAGAACGGTATTCAAATACCGTTCTGGAATGTATACATTCCAGAATGGTTATTGAAAAACCGTTCTGGATTATGAGTCAGTCCAGAACGGTATTTAAATAACGTTCTGGAAAGTGTACAATCCAGAACGGTATTTTAATACCGTTCTGGAAAGTGTGTATTCCAGAACGTTATTTAAAATACCGTTCTGGATTGGAAGCCAATCAAGAACGGTATTTATAAAACCATTCTCAAATGTCTTGGTCAATTTAATGCCGCGTAAATAAAATTTTTTTGATGCCCATATTTTTACTTTCCAGAACGGTATATTTAAAACCCTTCTGAATGTATTTGCCGATACAGAACGGTAAGAAAATACCCTTCTCGAAAGTTTACGATACAGAACGGTATTTGAAATAGCGTTCTCTAAATATTGCCGAAACAGAACGGTATTATAATTACCGTTCTGGAATGTTATTCAATCCAGAAGGGTATTAAAAAACCGTTCTTGAATACCGTTCTCTAAATATTGCCGAAACAGAACGGTATTATAATTACCGTTCTGTATTGTTATTCAATCCAGAAGGGTATTAAAAAACCGTTCTTAAATGTCTTTCTCAAAAAATAAAATCCAGAACGGTATTTTTAATAATACCGATTTGAAATTTACTTACCAATTTGAAATATTTTACAATTTCAGCAAGCAAACGGAGCGGGAAAATGAATTATATTTCACGCTCTCTTTACCAAAACCCGCTCCAATACACACTCTCTCTCTCTCTCTTTCCAAATCGATCGAAACCCAGCCCTTCTGCAACTTTCTCTCCCACCTTACGGGCATGTCAAACCCTCGTCTCCTCCACCATGGCGTTAGAACAAACCGTAGTGCTGAAGAACACCCTTCTCCTCCACCAAAACCCTCGTCCAATTTCCTCCTTCCCATTTCTTTCCCTAAACCCTAAATCTTTGAGAACTTCAGCTTCAATCGCGCGCATAAAATGCTCATTCGATAACAATGGCAGCAATTATGCCGCGACCAACAACAGCGGACTTTACGAGTACGAACGATTCGCGGTGGCGGGCCCGCAGTACCCTAGGCCGACGAAGATTCAGTGGAAGAAAGAGCTCTGCAATTCAGTGCAGCTTATCGTCGTAATTGGGGCTCCCGTTCAAATCAAGCATCTCCCTTCCGGGAAGGTTGTGGCTTGGTCTCGGCTAGCCGTGAAGAAATCCCAAACTGACACACTTTGGTAATTTAATTTAGTTATTTATTTATTTTCCTTTTTCTTTTTTTTTAATTATCATCTTTTTATTTTATATTAGTAGTGTTGTTTTTGTGTGATGAGGATGGGAAATTAGATCAATTTTGAGTACTTGTGTTAAACTAGGTAGAAGCAATCCCAATTTGAAAGTCTCTCATTTATAAGAGTTAAATGAATGTTTGCAGATAAAAGCTAAAAGCTGAATATATTGCAAGTATTTGTTGAATAAGTTGTAAAAATTCTTTATTTATGTTATGAATTAGAAATCCAGCAAATCCAGCAACTATCTATCCAGGAAGTGACTCCGAGCCCGGAGATGCCACCTGCTTCGAGCAAGTCGGTTAGGTTTCCTTTGAGGCCTGGGAAGGGTGTTAACGGTATCAGGTGTATCGTGAAGGCCAACCACTTTTTTGCCGAGCTGCCCGACAAGACTTGCACCAGTATGATGTGAGTTGTTCGTATTAAGCGATCTCTGTGATTTTTTTATGTTGGTCGTTTCTGCTTGTGATTGACTTCTTTTTTTCTTTTTCTTTAAATTTTGGGCAAAAAAAGGTTTCGATTACCCCTGAAGTGGCATCGCGTGGAGTTAATCGAGTTGTGATGGAGCAGTTAGTGAAACTGTACAGGGAGTCCTATCTGGGAAAAAGGTTGCCTGCGTGTGATGGGAGAAAGAGTCTATACACTGCTGGACCTCTGCCATTTCTGTCGAAGGAGTTCAAAATAACACTTATCGATGAAGAAGATGGACAAGGCGGTCCCAGGTTCTCTAAGACTCTCTTTGAGATTTATTTATTTATTTATTTTTCCTGAGTTAATAAAATTTTAAAAATTTTGTGCAGGAGAGAGAGGGAGTTCAAGGTGGTGATCAAGTTTGCTGCACGTGCTGATTTACACCATTTAGGCATTTTCTTACAGGGTAAGCAAGCTGATGCCCCACAAGAAGCTCTTCAGGTGTTGGACATTGTTCTGCGTGAACTTCCCACCTCTAGGTAATTTTTTCTTTAAAATTGTTATTTCAAAACTATTTCATCTCTTTTTTTTTATTTACTGATAATTCCATTCATTATATTATAGGTATTGTCCAGTTGGTCGTTCTTTTTATTCCCCTGATTTGGGTAGGAGGCAGCCTCTTGGCGAAGGGCTTGAAAGCTGGCGCGGTTTTTATCAGAGTATCCGGCCCACTCAGATGGGTTTGTCGTTGAGTATTGGTGAGTTTGTGGTTGCAAATTTTGGGTGTAAAATAGTTCCATTACTAGATTATATGGTTCAGTGATCATTTATTTACAATTTTAAGTGATAATGATTTTTTATTTCTTAAACCACTGTTATTGATTGAGCAGACATGTCATCCACTACCTTCATTGAGCCACTAGCGGTCATTGATTTGTGTGCCAGCTTTTGAATAGGGATGTTACAGGCAGAACATTACCTGATGTTGATCGTGTTAAGGTCGGATCTTCATAATTTCGTGTACTTTTTTTTGGAAAAAAAATTAGTTCTCCTGTTTTTGCTTTTATTGACATAATAATAACAATAATAATAATTTGAATAGTCACAGATCAAGAAAGCACTTAGAGGAGTAAAGGTAGAGGTTACCCATCGAGGCAACATGCGGAGGAAATTTCGCATCTCTGGGTGGACTTCACAAGCAACACGAGAGCTAACGTAAGTGATCAAACCTATGGCCTAATGAAGGCAAATATATTGAATCTATGCTTATTGGTTGAGTTGTCTCTGTTTGTGTTAGGTTTCTGGTCGATGAAAGAGGCACAATGAAATCCGTAGTTGAGTACTTTAGAGAAACATACGGGTTTGTTATTCAACACACTCAGTTGCCGTGTCTGCAAGTTGGAAATACTCAGCGGCCAAATTATTTACCTATGGAGGTCTTTGTCTACTTTCCCTCATGATTATTTGTTGAATATGAAAACTTAGACCGCTAATAACTTTTTGTGTCGTATAGGTTTGCAAGATAGTTGAGGGCCAAAGGTACTCCAAGAGATTAAACGAGAGACAGATTACTGCACTCCTTAAAGTTACTTGCCAGCGGCCCCATGAAAGAGAGCTCGACATACTTCAGGTTGGCCTTTAATGAATTAAACTTAGAGAATTTATTAAGTGTTTATGTGTTGTATTTTCCAATTGCATTCTTTTTCAAGTACCCTTGCTTTTATCTTCTTTTTTCCAGACTATACGGCATAATGCATATGGCAATGACCCTTATGCTAAGGATTTTGGAATCAAAAACAGTGACAAGCTGGCACAGGTTGAAACTCGTGTCCTGCCTCCACCTCGGGTAATCCAATATCTCTAGTCCTCCTCCTCCTTCGTCGTCCTCTTCTGAATCAATTTTTACTACTTAGTTCAATATTCAATGTTTCTCATACAGTTGAAATATCATGACTCGGGTCGGGAGAAGGACTGTTTACCTCAAGTTGGGCAGTGGAATATGATGAACAAGGTAATTTGCCGTCTAGAAGTTTATTTTCTTTGGTCTCATGTCAAAAAAAGTTATGTTAATATTTTGTGTTTATAAATAAAAGAATTATGGGTTGCAATTTTACGATCTTGTTAGTTTGAGACCTCTTAACTGGGTTATTGTAACACACGAATAAGATATCATACCATTTTGTCATATTTACATTGTATCTGAYCACTTGCTATRGATTCAMGCAGAGGATGGTTAATYGTGGGACAATAAACAGCTMGATCTGTATTAATTTTGCCCGCCAAGTTCRGAATAACGTTGCARGCAGTTTCTGTCACGATCTTGCTCAGATGTGCATTACGTCTGGCATGGTAAAAATCTATACCCCTTTTTTTTTTCTCTCTTTTGTAATCACTATATTTCGCCCCTTCTGATATTATTTTGTCTTTGGCAGGATTTTAACCCTGAACCTGTCTTGCAAGTTTTGTCTGGTCGCCCGGAGCAGGTAGAAAGAGTTTTAAAAGCTAGATATCARGATGTGATGACAAGATTGAAMCCCCATAAGAAGGAGCTCAATTTGCTAATTGTTATACTGCCGGACAATAATGGCTCCCTTTATGGTAATTGATTGATTTTCCAAATAATTGCACGTAGTTCCGTTAGACAGGGCCCACATTCTATTTTCTTTTTTTTTCTTAAAATTTCCCATTTTTTTATTTATAGGGGTTTTATGGGTTTTTAGGATTTTTAGTTTTTTTTGGTTTTATTTATTTAGTTTTCAATTTTAGGGTTCTAAAATTTTCTTTTTTTTCAAGGTTTTCTATTTTAATGGTTTAGATATTATTTTAATTTTAAAATTTAGTTTTAGGGGACCTGCCTCGCATTTCTATATTGTCTGTCGTAAAAATGTGATTGTATTTGATTTAATGTTCCTTAGGTGACCTGAAGCGTATATGCGAAACGGATCTTGGCATCGTCTCCTAATGCTATTTGCAGAAGGCACGTTTTCAAGGGGAGCAAACAGTATCTAGCGAACGTCTCTCATCCAAAGGCCCTCTTCCTTCGACTTTGAAGGAGCTTGGTAAGTATAATCTCTTCTTCTTCTTCTTCTTCTTCTTCTTCTTCTTCTTCTTCTTCTTCTTCTCTCTTCTTCTTCTTCTTCTTCTTCTTCTTCTTCCTTCTTCTTCTTCTTTCTTCTTTTTTAATTTTTCCTCTGTTAGATGCGCATTGTCATCAGGTAAACTCAATTATTCATACATAAATAAATTGAAGTGTAAATGTGAATTATGATAGGTAAAGGTTAAAATTTTTGCATTGTACAATTATATTTTGCTTCTGATTTAATAAATCACTTCATCTAAAATCCGACAATTTTTCTTACAGGATAAGGAACTACGATATCGGTTCATCTTTAATCATTTCCTGAGCTTGGGCGAGCAGGTTAGTTAATCCTAATCCGACGAGCATCGTAATATTTTTGTTTACTTTGATTCCTTGAAAAATAACTGAATTTTACAGGACATCATAGGCAAAACGGATGTCGAAATATTCTCCGGCGCAGGCGTAAAAGAACCTCAGGACTTCAAATGGGAGGTTCTAGAACGAGAACCTGCCCGCGAAGAGAGAGATCACGTT
>BMAC01000356.1:637071-664987 GCA_014905375.1 Phtheirospermum japonicum | reverse complement strand
CTCTTTGTTAGCCACGAGCATTATTGTAGCTCTTATTTTGTTTAAGTTTGTGAGATGAGAGTTTTATTTATCCTTGGTTTATTGAGATATGACGACTGCAGGGTGGGAATTAGTGGGATACTAAAAAAAAAAAAAAAAAAGAGAGAAAAAAAAAAGAAAAAAAAATAAAAATAAGGGAGAATAAGGGTGGCTCAAGTTCGTAAGAGCATCTAGATGTTAAAAATAAACCTATTTATAACGGAAAATATTCGAGTTTTGGGTGAGAAATAGCCTTGGTTATAAAAGGCTAAGAATAGTGTTCTTATGGTTGTTTTGGGAGGAATGAGGAGCAAGCTTTGCTCTATGCTTAAAATGTGGATTGAGTGAGTTATTGATCGTGTTTGTTCGCAAGTTAGCCACACATCTTTATATATGGCATACCTTACCAAAGAGCCTACATTACAACCCTAGAAAGTCCTAATCCGATTCTTGATTAAATGTGCACACATATGCGATGTACGAGTCTTTGATTTTCACGAGTCGTTGAATGCATGTCTATGTTGATCCGAGCATATACACTTACCTTTTGAAAAACACGAGCGAATGAGTGCACCATTATATATATTTCCCTTTTGTGAGGACGCATTCTTTTGATTTCAAGGTGAAAAGGTAACACGAGCTTAGCTTAAGAGTTTTCAGCAAAAGTGTTTATATTTGCAAAACTATATTGTATGCACAACATGACTCTTTGATCTAGCTACTTTCATGCTTACGGGATTTTGATTCTTTCGTTTGTTCGAGGACGAACAAACCAATAAATCATGGGGTGGTTGACTCGCACGTATTTGTCACGATTTTTGTATGTTTCGCTAATGTTTTAGTTAGATTTGTTGTTAATTTTGGGTATAAGTTGGATTGATTTAGCATATTTTTGTATTTATGTATCTCCGACTTATTTTACCACATTTTATGTTTATTTTAGGTATTTTGAAGTCTTTCGGTGTTAAGGTGGACGAGTGTGGGCCCACGAGTGGAGTTTAAAAGAAATTGGACCCTGATTTGGTACATTGCAGCTGACACTGGGTATGTTATCCACACTGGGTTACCCAGTGTCAGGAATTCTGGCAGACACTTTCGTCCGACCGGACAAGACCTCTGTCCGATCGGACTAGAGGGCAGACACTTCCGTCCGACCGGACAAGACCTCTGTCCGATCGGACAAGAGCGTTACGAACGCAAATTTTTGGGGATTTTCAGTTACGAAACAGCTGAAAATGCCTTTAAAACAGCAGAGGCGGGCTAGGGTTCGAGGGATTCCACCTTGGAGGCCCGTTGGAGGCTGGAACAAGGTTAGAGAACCACAAAACACCCAAAGGTTGAGAGATTTGACACATCTCTCATACCTCTAGCATAAAACCGTTCGATTCCGTATCAAGGTTCGGTTCGCAGCAGCTTCCGCTCGTGGCTAGGGTTCTGGGTTCGTGACAAACCTTGGGATTCTACGCAGCTTTCAGAGTGCTTTCGTTCATCCTCTTGACTCGTTGAACGTAGTTCAACGATTAGTAATTTCTGAACTCTTAGTTTTGATGTTTTCGTAATGGTTTGATTCCAGATTTGTTTTTGAATAGTTTTGGGAACATGTTAGATAATACTTCGTTGATCTTTAGTTAAGGTGTTGGATGTTTGGGAATGATACTATTATGTTTGGGAGTATGGAATGAACAATTGTTTTGGATATTCTACACTTTATTGGTTTGTTCGCCCTCAAACAACGAAAGAATTAATAATCATGTGAATAGTTAGTCGAATAGTTAAACAAACACCTAAGCACAAAATACATAACAGAAAAATCAAACAAAATCACTAAAAATGAAAAACGAGGGTTGAGATAGAAAGTGATACAATGCTGGGGCTCGGGCCCGCATAAGTTTCCATGCTGTCCAGAGGGAAATATGGAACTCTACAAATAGAGCGATGGTTTAAAGTAAGTCTGCTGCCTCCATTCGACCGGTCACTGCACTACTCCGGTCGGACAACAGTCCAGTGTGTTTCGTCCGACCGGTCATCCTCTCTCATTCGTTCGGTCAGCATTCCAGTGTGCTTTGTCCGACCGGTCAATTCCTCTTATCCGATCGGATGTCCTGGAAAAGCATTATTTTCCACACTTTTCTTGCACAACTCAACAAACCATTACCACACCTATCCAACTCAAGTTAATCAAGAACAAAAATATGTACAAAAATGATTTTTTTATTTTGAATTATGCTAGAAAAATGATACCTTGGGTTACCTCCCAAGAAGTGCAATGTTTAACGTCTTTTGCTCGACGACTAAAAAAGGTGATGTTATCCGGGATCCAGAAATAAATGACGATCGTGCCATGCCTTAGTGTTCTCCAAGAGTAAGAGCGTGTAATGAAGATTATCAAGGTGGGCACGGCGATCAGGTCCCATGATTAGAGAAATAAAAACTTCAACCGACTTTGGAGGTCGAAAACGTGAGTAATCGATGACCAAAAATAGATCGAAAGTCAGCCTGAGTGTGGGACAATGCTCAGTCGCCGGAATGACTAGAAGATCGGTCGAACAAAAGGAATAATCTTTGACCGTCCAAAACTCCTTCTCGATTGCCTCTTATACCTCCTCAACATTAAGATTGGTCAAAGCATTGGGTGAAACGCAATGCGGCTCAACAGACACAACCTCCTCCAATTTCGGTAAAGCAATTCCAACATCTCCACAAAGAGCAAGTAAGTCCGAGTTTCCAACATCCTCACTCAGAATCTCCAACGGCAACACCTCTACACCATCACCCAAAACTTCATATTTAATCGCAAAAGAGGCGATCCCAACCAAATCCTCAGTCTCCATCTCCTCACACACCTCTCCTAAACAAGCATTCAAGCTTGAATGACCAACATCCAATATGGTCTCCGCCACATCAAGAATCGGAAGCTCTTCAATGGTAAGCTGCTCCCCCTCAACATGGGGTAGTTGAGTAAGGATCATTGTCGAGTGGAGCATCGGAATGATTGTAGGTTTGTTGGCTTTTCCTCTCTTCCAAAGAAGCCATCATTTGACCTAACATCATCTCCATATTGTTCATGAGTTGCTCAGTCGATTGCGCCAAAATCTGATTCGATTGTGCAAGTTCGTCCCAATGACAATTGATCTCAGTTTCTTGATCTTGCTTTCGTGCCAAAAATTGATCATCGGGTACGTATTCTTCATAGCTCGGATGGTCCAGAATGAAGTCGGGATGGGCATAAGAGTAGTAGCTCGAATAGGAAGAATTAAATTCGGATGGAGCATACGAGTCATATCCCATGTAATAAGAAGGTGAGGCGGAGGGAGCGTATGAAGATTCGAAACTCGGATCATAAAAATTCTCATCAAGGATCGGGCGATAGGAACTATGTGGTGGGGTGTGAGGTTCAAAATTCAAATTGTAGTGGTTGGGTGAAGCATGTGGATCATTAAGGCGCACGTTGTAAGGATTTGGAGGTGGAACCCATTCATATGAGCAAAACGACTCCATGAACCAACTGTGCACATCCTCCCACGTTCCCGAGGAATCAGGCTCTGAATGTATAAATAATTTTATTGCCCGTCCCTTCAATGTGTAGAGGAAGAGTCGCACCTTCACTTCATCCCTCGTAAGGCCTAAGAGTGGGAAGGTTCTTGTTATGGTGTCGTACTCCTGGATGAAGTCGAACGGATCCTCACTCGGGAGGCCATGAAATACCGGAAGTTGCTCATAGTAGAACTCATCCGGATCATAGTCTCTCATTGCTTGACTCCATCGAGTGGCTGGATTCCCTTTGGTGGAAGGAAATAGTTGTCTCGGTCTTGTCATTTTCTCGATGCTATTGATGGAATGGGTCGATTCTCCTCTAAGACTTTGTTGACCTTTCATCATCAATAAACAAATCACCGCATCGAGAGGCAAACCAAAAACATTATACAATTATCGACATGAAAGTACTAACACGAATAAACATCATTTTCACCTTTTCCATTCCCCGGCAACGGCGCCAAATTTTAGGCCGAACTTTTGTGTTCCTTTCAAAATTAAATTCCGGTTAAAGAATAAACGTCTACGTTTTGAAAGGGTTTTAGTTCGCCCGCAAGAGAATGGGGTCACTTGTAGACTGATGAGTCAACTCGGGTCGATCTCTCGAGGAATGGGAATCGGATTTAACGATGTTTATTATACCACTATCACAATTCTATTTAAAAACACACGATCAAATGGAGTTCTTCTTGTCTCGAGGGTCTCAACCTCTCCACAAGTGACGAGAGTAGTAAAAGGTGTAAACCAAATAAGAGATTTTCCTAATTGCACCAACGATTATAAACATGCTTTTGACTAATAATGCTTCAACTATAAATAATCTAATGTTTGAACAATTTCAGCAACCCATTAACACTAACGATTAGCAATATTTCAAAACACAATAATATGAAAACAAACTATCAATAGAATATCCAAAACAATTGTTCATTCCATACTCCCAAACATAATAGTATCATTCCCAAACATCCAACACCTTAACTAAAGATCAACGAAGTATTATCTAACATGTTCCCAAACTATTCAAAACAAATCTGGAATCAAACCATTACGAAAACATCAAAACTAAGAGTTCAGAAATTACTAATCGTTGAACTACGTTCAACGAGTCAAGAGGATGAACGAAAGCACTCTGAAAGCTGCGTAGAATCCCAAGGTTTGTCACGAACCCAGAACCCTAGCCACGAGCGGAAGCTGCTGCGAACCGAACCTTAATACGGAATCGAACGGTTTTATGTTAGAGGTATGAGAGATGTGTCAAATCTCTCAACCTTTGGGTGTTTTTGTGGTTCTCTAACCTAGTTCCGGCCTCAAAAGGGCCTCCAAGGCAGAATCCCTCGAACCCTAGCTGCCTCTGCTGTTTTAAAGTCATTTTTAGCCGTTTCGTAATTGAAGATATGATTGAATGAAATCTAAGAAAAGTTGAATACAAAATATTTTCCAAATATGAGTTCTTTACTTTCTTTCACTGCCTTCAAGAGAAAGCAACAGAAATACTGAAATTGCAAATGTTGCAAATTCTTACCCTTGAGAATTAATTTCTAATTTAACAACTTAAAAATCAACCCTATAATACTCCTGCTCTCATATATCCTATCGACAAGATTGTGATCTCAGCAGTATTGACAATTGACACAATTATTTTTCCTGTACAACTCTATTATCCATATCGAGTTTCAGTTCAAATAAACTAATGCAACCTTTCGGTTTGCTCCACTCAATTGCATTAACACTAATTCTGATCAGCAATTCAAGTCCAAACAACCTATTCAGCTAACCTACAAGGGCTACTCCACAGAAGAACATTTTGAACATTCAATTAAAAAAAATAACTCAAATCTCAATTGAAAATAACTCTGCCAGTGAGTATCTAATTCTTCATGCTACACAAAAATAACAGATCATTTCCATTATTTTACCATATACAGACAAAAATTGGGGAACTTACCCTCAAATTACAAATCTCAAACTCCACTGAAGATGAAGATTGTGGACGGTGAAATTGGTATATGTCGGAGGTGATGGTGGCAGGAGGTTTTGGGCGGTGGTGGCGGACGAAGTGTTATGGGTGACGGGAGAGAGGGGGAAAGGATAATGGTCTTGTGGGTGGACAATGAATTTGGTATATGTCGGAGGTGATGGTGGCAAGAGGTTTTGGGCAGTGGTGGCGGACGAAGTGTTATGGGTGACGGGAGAGAGGGGGAAAGGATAATGGTCTTGTGGGTGGACAATGAATTTGGTATATGTCGGAGGTGATGGTGGCAAGAGGTTTTGGGCAGTGGTGGCGGGCGACGTGTGGCAGGTGACGTGGTGGCAGGCGATGTGTTATGTGTGACGGGAGAGAGGGGAAAGGATAAGGTTCTTGTGGACGACAATAATCATAAGTCCAATAATTTAATTAAAGTGGCTAATATCTAGAACGTATAAATAATTCTACGTTCTGGAATGTTTAGTTTACCAGAAGGTATTTTAAAATATACCTTCTAAATAATTGAATATATCAGAAGGTACTTAAAATATACGTTCTGAAAAGTAGTTATTCTAGATATGAAACATACTAGAACGGTTATAAAATATACCTTCTAAATGTGGTCAATCTCCAATTTCTTAGAACGTAGATTTTAAAATTTGTTCTAGGATTATGATTTTAATTACGAAAATGCCACCAGACAGACATTCTAGAAGGTAGCCGAAACAACCGTTCTAAAATATATGTTCTAGAATGTGTGTTTTGTACTAGTGCAAGCAAATCCGTCAGTAATCAATTTACTGAAAGGTTTGCTGATGGGCGATATCCGTCAGCATTTTTGGCAATTTTCTTGTATAGTTTTCTTGCATAAATAGTATTTTATTATTATGAACGAATGCAGCGAGAGAAGCATGGAAGGATCCAACTGTGGTTGATACTTTTATTCTCACTCATATGCGAAAAGATGGGACGTATGTAGACGAGAAGTCTAAGAGAATAGCCGTAAGAATATTTTACACTCACTCTCATTTGCATATGAATTATAATTATTATCATTAATTGAAAATGTGCATAAAACTTATTTTTTTACTTTGAAGGTGGATGTGGAGTCTCATATATCTTTTTCTAAGGAGGCCGAAGAGGAGGCAGATGTGACTAAAATCTTTGTGGGTGCCGTGGGAGAGGTGAATAAGCAATGTTTATATGGAATTGGTAGTTTGAAGCATAACTACGTTGACTTGTGTTCTACAAGTTCTTCTTTCGTGACAATACATGTAGAATCCGTAGCACTACGAACACAAGTTAAGAAGCTCACACAACAATTATCCAAGA
Organism: Phtheirospermum japonicum; assembly: GCA_014905375.1. Lineage (NCBI taxonomy): Eukaryota > Viridiplantae > Streptophyta > Magnoliopsida > Lamiales > Orobanchaceae > Phtheirospermum > Phtheirospermum japonicum. Next base: position 658,134 of record BMAC01000356.1, on the reverse strand, counting down.
GGGATGCCAAGTTGGAAGAGAGGGATGCTAATTTGCAGTAGGCCTTAGAGGCGGAGCGTGCTGCTCGTACAGATATGCAGGCGTAAATGGCGCAGATGATGAAGGATTTCCATCGACAAAGTGGATTTCCACCTTCACAGCCATGAATGTTTTTTTTTTATCTCGATTCCACATATCCCTTTGTACATTTTACATTTTGGAAATTGTTGTTTTCATATTTTGGAGATTATGTCACTACAAAAAAACAATATTTTATCGAGGGGAAGTCCCTCGATAATAATCCAAAATTCCTCGGTAATCAATTTACCAAGGGAAAAACCAAGGGAAAATTCCCCTCGGTAAAATCCTCCTCGGTAAGAAAATATTTCCCTCGGTAAAACCCTCCACTACTACAGAAAACCCCCAACAACATCGGTTGTTTTTGCTAATAGGCATCAGTTTTACAACCGATGCCTATTAGACCGACGCCTATAATAGACATATACATCATTTTTTTGACCATAACCGATGCATATAGTTATCACAAGCCGATGCCTAATGTCCATATATAGTCGCTAAAGGCATCGGTTATTGTGAAACAACTGATGCCTATAGGTGCACTATAGGCGTCGGTTTCGATTATAAAACGATGCCTACTTTCACTAAACGCATCGGTTTTTTGTAAAACAACCGATGTCTATAGTGTACCTATAGGCATCGATTTTATTCTACAAACGATGCCTAATGTCCTATAAGTCATCGGTTTTTGGAAAACAACCGAAGCCTGTAGGTGAACTATAGGCATCAGTTGTTGAATAAAAACCGATCCCTATAGGTACACTATAGGCATCATCTTTGTTCTAAAAAAACCGATGCCTAATGTCCTCTAAAGACATCGGTTATTCCAACACAACTGATGCGTATAGATTACGTATAGGCATCGGCTTTGACAAGTAACCGATGCTTAATGTCTATGTATACACATCGATTTTTTTTAAAGCACCGATGCCTCATGGCGAGATTTAGGCATCGGTTTTTATCTCACAACCAATGCGTACAGGTTAACTATAGGCATCAGTTTGTTTTCTACATAACCGATGCCTATAGTTACCTATAGGCATCGGTCGTTGTTGAGAAACCAATATCGATTTTTTACTTATATGCATCGATTTTTTTGTCAAGAACCGATGTATATAACAATGTTAAAAATCGATGCCTAAATCTGATTATATGCATCAGTTTGCACAAAATCAATGCACAAATTTTTTGATAAAAAATTTCAAGAATTTCAAAAGTCTTATTTTAAAACCTGTTCAGGAAATTGATAATTACCATTTGCAATAAATTAATTTAATATAAAAAAATCATTTTATCCAATTTTAATTCAAATGCAGAAATTCCCCTTCCTATCTAATAAAACTCAAGTTGAATTGATTATTCCATCGCACAAGTAGCAACAAACCCTAACTTCAAGGGAATCATGTTCAACAGCACAAAGCTCTCATAAACTAAACTCGTAAATATGCAGCACCTCGTTTCCTTCAAAGGAGAATCCCCAGAGCTTTTCCTCCATTCTTACGAATAACACCTCGTTCTTGAATTCCAACTCTGAATCCTTAGGCAACCTCTTTACTGCTATTTGTCTGCTTTTTCGCTGTAAATGAATAAGAGTCACATTATTAACTAAGAAAATCCACAGGAAATCCACCGACGTCCTCATAATGTTCTGCACCAAGTTACAAAATAAATTACTTAATAACTACGAAAAAGTAATTAAAACTGAGAAATATATACGAGTAATCTACCGAGTAATGTTTTATGCCCATATCTCACGAACTTCATCGATTATTTCTTGCTCGTATAGTTCAACTCCAAATGAGTCCTACACATTCCGATTCAAAATTAATTTGTCATTTTAAAAATGAAGTTTAGGTTTGGAGTTTAAAATATCTTCCATAAATCTTTACTACTTAAAAGAATGAGTTTACACGTACCTTGTCTAATGAAGAATTCACACTGACCCCAGAGTAAATGTCATACATATACCTCATGACATAATAACCACACTCACTGCCTCTTCGTTGTTGATGACACTACCAAAATTATATGAAAGCAGATCAATATTCCCCTATCTAATCTATCGGTGAGTCAAAATGAAATGGGTCGAAGAACTTTACTAACTTGCCTTCTAGGGTAATCGAATATACTATTTTATTAAAAATACCTTAAAAAATAACTTACCGGCAGATTATTCCACCCCATGTTTCTTCCTCTTCTTCCTTTTGTTGACATGTAGGTCCGAACTGCCCTGCAAATAGTAATCATTGCACTCAAGCAGTTAATTAACACGCAAAGTATTATTTTCAGTAAATAATAAGAAATTATTACCTATATATTAAACATTTACAGTTTTAAAACCAAAATGAGCAGATGAACCACCCAATATTATATTACATCCAGTGAAAAACTTCAAGCGGTTTTATGAGAGTAGGCTATAGAAAGAATCAGGTTGTGGAAAATAGAAAAATTACATTAATGCTAAACAACTTGCCCACGAAAATTGCCCACACACAAAAAAAAAATCAGTACATTACTACATTGACAATAAGGACCTGAAAGTGAATTGTTTTTTATGATGTTATTGTAAAAAAGAACAGGAAGTTACCTTTCCAAAAAATAAGAGACACAAATATAGGGGGAAGATTTATGTACGTATTAACATGTGTCTTGATATCCAAGTCCCTCTTGTGTCCCTTTGGATCTAAAATAGAAACATGATTCTTGAGAGGACATATCACTAGCAGCACCCAGTGGTCACTACACAGTTTCATAAGCACAAAGATTAATTATAAATTATAACAATTGTAAAGGAGTAAAGGAAAAAATAACAAGAAATAGTCTCTATTTACTCGTCTAAGTATGGTGCTAGAATGAATGTTCTGCTAAACATTTCACCGAAGGAATCACTTATGTACGTCGTCACAGCAATTGGGTCATTTAATATACTTTCTTGCAGATCTTTGCTAGACAAAGAAATCTGATGGCACCGGCATAAAGACTCTCAGCCAACGCACAAAGACACCTGTAAATCATTAGTAGATTCATATTTAAATAAATTTAAGCTAAATATTGAACTAATTGATAAGGAAAGAGAAAGCTCGTACCGCGCAAAGACTTGCACAACAACAACACTGATCCAACCCATTCTGAACAGGCTCCGAATATCATCAATTGACATGTGAATTTTCGTCTCTCTTTTGTCATGGAAGACGATTTTCTCTCGGTCCATAAAGACGTGGTCCACATGCACGGGCATCGATAGAATCAGGTTGTGTAGCTCTATGTAATTAGGTCCCAGAGTCTCTAAGACTACATCATCAACAAGAGGTGGTCTTGGTTTTGTTGTAGATTGCTCACCACTTGTCTCCATGAGACTTGTTCTCTGTTTCTTTGGATATGGCCTTGTAAGTTCCTGTACATATGGCCATGATTGAGCATACTAAAACTAAATAAATAATTGGTGAAATTAAAACATATATTATTACCTCTCTTGCTTGAGCCAATCTAACCGGCCACTGCAAAAAGTTACCTAACGTTTCACCCACGTGCCTCATTTCTGGATGAGCCGTCATCGGTAGAGGAAGTTCTGTTGCACCCTCGACAATTTCTTCTACTGAGACCTTGACATGACCGGGTGTCACCTTCTGATGATGTACTATCGTGTCCTCGCCGGTTGGGTAAACCATCCCCTTCGCAACAATTTTTATGTCCCCCAAAATGGACAGGGCCAGGCGGCACTCGGTCGGACTCTATTACTCAAAGTAGTCTAAAGTTAATGGTCTGAATAAAAATGATTATATTCTGATGATGAGTGCAAATTAAAACTTGATGATAACGATTTCGATTTTTATAGGTTATACTGTAATGGCCTGAGTATATGCGGGTATTGACAATGCAAATTCAAAAATTCCCTGACCGTAACGGCCAGAGTATATTATATAACAAACCTAATTACTTTTAGCCCCTTTAGTCTTGTATTCGCATTCTGGATACTGGTAAAAATATGTTTTAATTATGAAAGTTTGTTTCTGGAAATAATACGATGTAATGCCATTAAGAGGAAATAATTAGAACTAACTACCCTATAATGAAAGGACGAGCAAAAATGAGACTTGATATTTTTTAATACATGAATAATGAAAAGACGACTTTGAAAATGATAATGCATAATGAATCTTGACTAAGAATTACTTATTTATGACCTACCAGGGTGCTTGAATGAGTAGGTTTGTGAAAATACACTACATATTATCTAATTTATACCTCAACCATAGGAAATGGAGTCCCACCAACCGATTGGCAACAACTATGTGGATCACCTTGCGTCGGCGTGTGGAAGTCAGCCCCCTCGTCAACTCTTGATGTCATGTTTTGGTGAATAACTGGAGTCTGCGGACCTTGGTCATTCACTTGCTCATACAACCGGTTGAATTGAGCTTGTAGAGCATCAAACTTGCTGAAGTTATAGTTTTTCATGGTTTTGAATATATCAAAGGTTCATGGCTCGGTATTATCGGACTTCAATTCAATTGAGGAATCTATGTGTTTCAAGCTTGGAAAATAAAAGGAAAATTCAAATAAAGCAATTAAACTAGCTAAACAACACTAGGAAATGAAAGTGCAAGTTGGTATAATGCCTCGGTCATATGCCTTAATTGAAAATGCAAGCAAATCAAGGAAATAAGCAAAAACAAGCAATGTTTCACCAAGTACAAGCATGCATGCACAAGGTACAACTAAGCTTGCATGTACATAAAAACTTGAAAAATGCAAATTTACTAAAATTGAAAGCACAAATAGCAAGAGCAATGAAAATTAACGTCAAAGTTCAAAAATTTATGTGAAATAACAAGGATCAAGTACTAGATCTAGGATTTAAACCAAAACTATGCATGAAAATTAAATTGCAAATAAAGCACAAGAGCAACTTGGAATTTAAACAACTTAAGACCCGATCTACAATCTAAATGTGTCACTCATCTAGAATAAATAGCCAAATCATAAGTTTCAACATGAATTCAAAGAGCTAAGGCAAAAAGCATAAAGTTGAAGAACATGCATGGAAATGAAGAACAAGCTTGAAATTAAAAGGAAAGCTTGCTATATTAAAAGATGATGATCCAATAGCTTGAATTACAATCAAAAGTGCTAATCCAAAGGAGTATTTGGATTCTTCTTAGCCTAACAAACCCAAGGAAATGCTTGAAGATTAAATCAAAAACCTAAGAGAGAGAAAGTAGATCTAGAAATAAAGAGAAAATTAATTCCAAGGCTAATGCAAGAGTTGGGTGTTGAGTGGATGCCTTCCTCAAGTCAAGTTGTGGGGTTTCTATAGTTATTAGCAGGGGCGAACTCGTCAAAATGCGCTAATTCCCGGACTCTCAGTCGATCGACTGCGATCCAGTTGATCGACTGCCCAGTCAATTGACTGAAGTCAGTCGATCGACTGACTTGCTTATTTTTGGTGATCTCTCTATTGATCAGTTGGAATTTAGGTGCTCAGTCAATGTTCATGAGAGCAGTCGATCGACTACAGGTAGCCCGGGCAGTCGGTCGGGCAGTCGACCGGGCTTGATTTCCTCGTTTCAGCACGGATTCTTGAGCTTCAACGCCTCGACTCGATCCTTAACAACTTTAGAGCCGGTCCAATACCTCGTGCCACCTACAACATAGGAATTTGAATTCAAAACCCATGAATCGTCATTAAGAATCGCATTTATCAACTTTCAATACTAAAAATGAGGAAATGACCGAAAACCTAAAAACAATGACTCAAAAATGACAAAAAACAGTTAAACCCTAACTAACAACACTAAGGAAAACACAACAATTACATGAAAAACACTTGCCCTGCATCTTCTGCGTGATTTCTTGTGTCAGAGCTGCCCACACCTCGTCCACTGACACCACTCCACTCTGTCTCCTGCTTGTGTGACTCGGTCAACCAGAAAACAGACCTCACGTTCACGTGGCTACCAACACCTCGCACCCGACCCAGGTGCTCCTTCTTCCTTAGAGACGCATTCAATATGTCATCGTGCCTCTGTGGTAGAAACGTCCCCTCGCTGACTTCTCGAGCCTTCTCAACCTGTTTCAAAAAATGATAAACATCATTTAATACACTTTTCCCATGTCATTAAGTAAATACTTCCAAAAATATATATTCTTACAAAAAATATAATTACCATTTTATCAACCACCCCCTTCGTTTGATCATTCGGGATATCATAATTTCCATTTCCATCCTTCTTGATTCTTAATCGAATTTAATCCAAGATATACTCGAGCGGAGCGAAGCACATGAAGACGATGACGAGAGAGGGTCTGATACAACCCACTTAGCTTTCGCACTAGCATATCCACCAGGTCCTAAAAAGTGCGGATGCTGGTTGTGAGACTGGCTCTCCTGAGCTTTCCTACTCTTTTCCTGGTAAAAAGTTTTTAGGAAATCAATAGATATATATTTTTGGTGATTTTTTTTTAAAAGGTGATACACTATACATGCCTCGAATGCTTCAGATTGATGATCACTAACAAAATTTTCCCACTGATCAGCTGTGAAGGAATGATATAAATGGGATGGATGATCATATTTGGGTGTTTACTCTTTATGAAGTCACGCACTAACCGCGACTTAAAAGCGGTCCACCTCACTCCCGCAACGTTCAGGAAGTGCTTCTTCTTCTCATCCCTTTCGATATTGAACTCTCTCTGAATAAACAAGAAAACAGACATATATTAACACATGTGTTCATCAACGGATGATTTACTATAAAAAGTCGATTATTATATACCTGGAAATCCTCCTAAATCACATCCTTCAGACCACTCTCGACGTGTTTCCACTCGTCGATGTTAATATCTACATGCGACCGAACTAGAGAACCTAGGTAATTCTTGAAATTGGCAGCGTATTTCCCGATGGGTTTATTGTTATCGTCGAAATCGATATGCTTTTGCTCTGAAAGCTTGGCTTTCATTTTAATGCATGTCGTTGAGCCTCTAGATCTTCTTCTCACAGACTCAGACTCGTGTTCATAGTGGGTGCTCAATGAATCATTCATGACTCTGTGCCGTTAGTTGATAAAATTCTTAAAACATTAGATAAAAAATATAATTTATACGACGATGAAAGCTAACACATCAATCGACAACTACTGTGAAGACACCAAATCTTTAAACAGATTACAAGAGTGAAAAAAAGATACTTGGATGATTCTAGCAGCTACAGATAACTAAGAAGCATATCAACGACTTTTGTGAAGGTACTTACCGCATAGCATAGTTCAAGAGGGTTCAAATGGCTTGTGAACATGATGTCCAAAATACGACAGTGAAGTTATTCATCAAATAAATGGCATCAACCATACACTAATTCACTACAGATGGGATCTATATATCCCTTAAATTACGTTCACCGATGATCCTCATGTGGGTGTGTTAATTAATTTTTCCCATATTTTGCAATAGGCAACAACTAAATTTAATATGATAATTAAACCTGTCATAGACATTGGTTATGGAATGGAATTTAGAGGTCCGCTCTTCAACATAAATACTGAACAAATACCTAATTAACATGAAAGTTCCGACTTTAAAGGTCTCAGTCCTATCTGAAAGGTCCGACTTGGACACGGGAAGTGAAAGATGGTTGTGGTAAAAATTCTTAGTTCCAACCCCAATTACCAACTCAGAGAATTTAATTTTCTACACCTGAACATTACCCAATCATGTTAATTAACTAAAAAATTGAACAAGTACTGAAAAACATACATTCTTGCACAATTTGTAGCTGGCGAGGATGAAACCAGGCGACAGGGAGTCTATAGCGAACAGCAGCGACGGGGAATTGATGGCGAACAGCAGGTGAGGTTGAATGAATCGTCTCCTTTTCCAAAATGTTACTTCTGAATATCTGGCGGGTTTTTGGAGTGGGAAATATGAAGATTTTGGACTAAAATTTTAATTCAAAAACCTAGTTTTAGTGTATTTGGGGGCAAAATTGGACTTTTCAGAGGCTACGAGCCATGCGGGTTCGAATCCCTCCCTCGCCCACAAATTTCTGAATTTCACGAGTATATGCATCAGTTGTACAAAACCAACCGATGCTCATAAGTTTTATCAGACAACTAAAGTTGGTTGTTAGTAATAACCGATGCCTATAATAGTAAATATTAAAAAAGTCTCGCGTTCCCCTGTCTCCCAGAAGTAAACAATCCCTTATGAACCCCTACAAAGTCTTGAACAGTAGAATGGATCTTCCCCAAGAAATCTTGATGGACATGTTCTTACGCCTCTCTATGAAATCGATAGGCAGGCTCAGGTCTTTATCAAAAACATGGTGCAACTTGCTCTCCACCCCACAGTTCATCAAATCCCATCTCGCTCGAGAAATACCCCGCCAAGAATATCTCACTCTAATCACCCCATCTAACACCATTCGCTCCATCGAAATCATAAAAGGCAACATTAGCACCGTTTCAAGAGAGCTCGAGTTTCCAGGTGTGTGCAGATTGATTTTGGGTTCATGCGATGGGTTACTACTGCTACTCAATCTAACTGGTGGGATGGTTTTGGTGAACCCCATTACTCTGGAGCAGGTGGCACTACCTCCTTCACCTCTGTTTAGGGGTGAGACTACCCATGTCGCATGTGGATACGGGTTTGATAGTGCCAGAGACGATTATAGGGTGGTTCTACTTTCTTATTGCAATTTAGATTATGATTGCCCATTCGTGCCTAACCGTTGCGATGGTGCATATGTGTACGCTGTGAAAACGGGTGTCTGGAAAAGGCTTAAGACCTCGCCTTATGGTAATTTATTAATTTGCATCCCCTGCGGAAGTTTTTTCAACGGGGCTATTCATTGGCTGCATTATAAGATGAGTGAATTTGGAAAGCTGTAGTTTGTAATAATCGCTTTAGATTTTGTTACCGAGGCATATTTTGAAATCACACCACTTGTTGGTGTCAATGTGGTTAGCGAGTTTTCAACAAATGCACTTGTGGTCTTTGGGGGATGTCTTTGTTTGGTGGATAGGGAAACCGGTGACCAAAGAAGGAATGTTTAGCTTATGAAAGAGTATGGTGTGGCAGGGTCTTGGACGAAACTCAACATTTATTGTAATGAAGTTTTGTCTTGGTTCACGCCTTGTGTTTTGTTGGAGATGATGAGGAGGAGATTGTTTTGATGGCTGAAGCTCATTTGGATGTTTATAATGTGAAAGATAGATCATTGAGGTCCTTTGCCATCCACAATGGGGGTTATTATCAATTTCAAGACAAATGCTACTTTACGAAGAGCCTCGTTTCGCCCTTTTGCGGTCGCCAGGTAATTTTTATTGGCAATGATTAAAATATAATTATATCTTTTGAAAGACTTGTTTGTTCATTTAAGCCTAAATTTTGACTATCACAAAATTAAACTCCCATAAAAGGTATGAAATTTACGAATTCTGGAAATTTAGTGCCAAAACATAAACATCTAAAATTTTAGGGTGCAATCTGAAAATTCCTAAAATTGTTTGTAATAAATATACCATATTTCAGTCTAAGGGTGCTATTTCGACAATCTGCTTGGAAATGGCCTGTAGGCAAACATCTGAGTTCACTGTGGGAAGAGGAAAATGCAATTGTGATGATGATGTCGTTTTTCGGACATCATCGACCGACCTCAATCCCGGGAGGATATATATAAGTTGTCCAAGATTTCGTGTAAGTGTTGAATTTCTTTCCTATTTTTAGATATTAGGGCTAATAATTATTTGGGGGTTTGTATAAGATGTTAACATGGGATCCATTGATTGTAGTTAAAATAACTGTTACTTAAGACTTTTGTAGGTGTATCGTGCTTTTGCTTGATTTTTCTGATAGTCTTCATTTTTCGTAGTTAAAGGGGTTGTTTGCATTAATTTTGATTGGAGTAAATAATATTGTAGGAGACTGAAGGGTGCGATTTTTTCAAATGGCTTGAGGACCTACTGTGCCCAAGAGCTACTCAAATTTTTTTCCAGGCTTTTAAGACTGTAAAATTTGAAGGTCTATGGTTTTAGAAATAAGTCTCACTTTTACGATGTTGTTAACAATTTTAAACAACAATAACTAACAAAATCAACCAGAGTAAAAAAATATGCAGCGGAATTAAGATTTAAGAACACGATAAAACAAATTCAGTTCACAAGTAAAAGTACTTGTGAACTTGGGTGTACAAACCCGAAAACTATATTACTTTCTTGTTTTTCGATCAATACAAAAATATTAAGTAATATATGAAAACTAAAGTATCAAAACACATGATACTAAATACTTTTCGCCTAGGTTGAACAAGCTCTTCTCCATTGGTCACACAACTTAGAATAGTTGTCGATCTCGAACAATGGCTCCAAGTAGTCTTCGTGTTCTTCTTTCCTTGCCGTGCGTCTTGCGTCATCCGTCTTCACCAGATATCCCATGCGTAAAGTCGTGTCCCAAGCTTAGTAATCCCTTGTCTTAAATAGACAATCCTAAATTCCTAAACTTGGTAAATAAGCATACTAAAATCTAGACACAATCTAGGAAAATAAAGTCGTATAAATAAACTAGGAAACACAATCTAGAGTTCCTAATTACTATTGTTCTTAAGAAATGCAAATAACAAAATAGGAATTATTGCCAAGAATAAATTCCTCAACAATCTCCGCCTTTTGCCTTTCTGGAAAAAACACTACACTGCAAAAACATAAAAATTCTAACTCCCCCTAAGTTGGAAAACTCCCCCTAAACATAATACCCAATGTTGTTAAAAATCCAAACCAACATTACAAATCAACATTGTTCAAAATATCACTAAACAAAACAAAACAGAATAAAATAACTTATTGACTCCGAACCCTCTTCGAACGACGAGGGGATGTCGAAGTTCCTTCACCCCTATCCTTCCTCTTCTTCTTCTACATTCTCTTCATTTTCCTCAAAGCCCTATTGCGAGAGAGAATTTGCTTCCTTCGCTTTTCTTGGGCAAGACTGGCCAAGACTTTTGCAGCAACAGCATCTTCTCCACCAACATCATCTCCAGCAGCTTCTACATCAACATCTTCGTTATCCGCATCAACACCTTCTCCCCCTTTTTGATCAGAAAGGGAAAGGGCCTTCAAGATAGAGCGACGAAGTGCTTTCAGCTGAGTCATCTGCAAATCAATCGATGCCACATGCGCACGAAGAACCTGCACAGAAATGCTGACCATGTTGGGATCGGCCGTCCCAACACCATTACCAACATTGGCTTGAAAAGGCGCCTGCCAAGGAAGATCAATGACTCTGGCACCGGTAACATGCTGACCTCTTAAAGGAAACCAATCAGCTTCACCCGTGAGCACATCATCGGGATGAAGCCTCAACCCTTGGTTCTCTAGCAAGCTGAAAATCAAAGAAGGAGAACACAACGAGGCCGCGGACTTCGTGGTGGCAAACTTAGCAATAATATCAAAAACATGCTGGCTAAAACTAAATTTGATACCCCTCCCAAGCCTATATAAGAACTGGGCCTGAGGCCGTGTAACACACGTTGTGTTCTTGGAGGGAACCCAATTACAAATAGCAAGCTTATGCAGAATAGAATAAAGAGACGAAAGGCGAGTACTAGGTAGTTGTTCAAACCACGCATTAACCAGACCACCGGACAAAAATGAAACTGCCTCATTCAAATCATCAACTGTCGAGTCACCTCGATAAGGCTCAGTGCCAAAAAACTCATCAATCAAAGCAGGAGTGAAAGAAAACACCGTGCCACGTACATAAACTTTGCTATAATTTACGGACTCCAAATCAACCATAGAGGGCAAAAGATTGGCATAAAACTCGACAACTATATCTCGTACAAAAGGCATTGCCGTTGAAACGGTGGAATACATACCTTTGTGTTGAAGATAGGCAATCAGATTGTGTTTCTCAAATAGCTCAACCGGGAACCAGTGCTCGGCGATCATGTGGCGGGTCTGGTAAGTGGTAAACAACTCGGCAGCTTCAGCAATCAAAAACTCGTCCGAAAAAGGCACCATATCCTCAAGCTCAGGGGTCTGAGAAGGAGTACCCGAGGAGGACTGGGAGTGAGCACAAGCATCTGAAGAAGTAGGCGTGGGAGCACGAGAAGCAATCGGACAGAGGCAGTGCTGGAGGAAAAAACAGACGGAGCAACATCGTCCTTAGGAGCAACTTTCTTTTTCTTCTTGTCCTTCTTGCAAGCGTGAAGAATATTTCGAAGAGGCACATCAAACGAGGAATCAGGGGAATACTCAAACAAATAAGAATCAAGCTCAAGTTGATCTCTATGAACTGAAGATGGAGGAGGAACATCGGTAGGCGGTTTTGAAGAGCTAGTGACCTCCCCGGTGAAAAAATCCAAAACAGTGTAGAGAGGGGATGAATACTCTATTACAGTAGATCCAGGAGAAACTTTGAATTTTGCCTAGCCAGATCTCCTGTCGGCCTTCCTCACAAGCTGTTTCTGGCGAGGCATTTTCTTCACCGATGTACTAGGAACCGAAGGCAACGGAGCCACCGCCCCTTCCGTCGGAGCAGGGACGTAATCATCATCGTCAGGATCAGACATTACAGTGACGTCCTCTGTGAGATTTATGTGCTCAATTGGCAGATTGTGGCGTGGCCCCGCCTTGCTCTTCGGTAATGCAGGCGGCACAATGCCGGGTGGAATGTTGCGTAAGCGCCTTGACCCTTTAAAAGTAGGATCCCCCACTCGCCCAAATTTTTCAGCAACAAACACCAAATTGGGGGGATTATCAACATCAATTTCATTCCCGGGCTGTCCTGGGAACACTTGCGCTACAGGAGTGGCGTCTATTGGCGGTGGAATTGGAACAGCAGCGTGGGAATCGTGCGCCGGCGTGGGTGGTGGCGATGTTGTTACCGGTGGTGGGTTTGAAGAGGAACCACCACCGATTTCTTCGCTTATGTCCAGCCCACAAACCTTTGGATAGGGCGCAGGAACCTATTCGCCGGAGCGATGAACCTCTGCCGACAACTCTGGAACATGATGAGGGCGGAGGCGAGTTCGACATCCTGCAAATTCTCAGAAATACAAGGGCAAGAACAAAAAAATCGAGAGAATTGGAGAGAGATAAGGAAGCGTGAGAGTTCAATTCGCAAAAGTTTAATGATCAAAGGGTAAAAAATATTCAGGTATAAATCCTAAAAAAAATGACCGTTGAAGGAGAGAGAAAGTAAAAATAAAAGGAAAATCCCTAATTTCACCACTTGCGGATTTTTGGGCTTAAGCACGATTTTTATTTCCTTTTTAGAAAAACGCCACTCCCCCTCAATTTAGGCTACGTGATCATATAACAATCCCATTATCTCTATAAAAAAACAATTAAATTGCACAGTCCTGAACACAAAATTGGCCGAAGTACAAAGCTAGAAAAATTGAACCATCAGCCCAGTAGTATCAATCTTGTGCAATGTTAATTTCACTCACCAAATTAGCCTCGTTATTACCTGTCCAGTCGTCCAATTTCAACTCCACTGAAACACTCAGTTAGCTAGATTCAAAACAAAATTAAGAGATTTCACGAAAGACAAAAACACAAGCAACAGTACGCACAGTAACATGGCATCTTCACAAAGTATGTATGTCCTACGAGATGCCTAAAAATCATGACCTAAAAGTATATACGAAAACACATCATGATTTCAGTGACTTGATCCAATGTTGCTTTTCATTACTGATAACATTATAAACCAACATTGTCTTAGGTGAAGTAAATGGAAACTTACCATTTAACCCAAGTTAATGACTACGTCAAGATCTCTCAAGAAGGTGATATTTAAAGATTGGATCATTTTGTATCCAGATCTTCTTCATTCTTGAAGGGATTTGAATCTTTTAATCTTCAGCAATTTCTGTTAAACACCTCTTGTTTTTGGACCTGGGAGAAAACCAGTTTCTGCGGGCAAGTCCCACAATCACCCAATTGAAGAGGTTGGTTCTTTTTGCCATCACTTTTATTGCAACACAGGACCTTATCGCACTTTCAATCAAACTCAATGCATTAGAATTATGTATGAAAAGAAAGATAAAAAATGCATGCAAAGGTATACAGATGTTGTGACTGATGTTGAGAAAGGGTGTCACAACATCACAAACCAACATTGGTTTAGAAAATGCACATATCGAGATCTCTTCTCAAATGAGAGAAGGTCTCGAAATCTAATGCCTTCGTGAAGATGTCAGCAAGCTGATTATCTGTTCCAATATGCTAAAGGCTAACAATCTTCCTCTCAACTAGGTCTCGAATAAAGTGGTACCTTATGTCAATGTGTTTGATTCGAGAAGACGAGACTGGATTTTTGGAGATGTCAATGGCACTGGAATTTGTCACACAGCACAGTCAAGATACTACTGTGCAAACCATAGTCTTCTATTATTTGGTTCATCCACAGTAATTATGTGCACGCACTTCCAGCTGCAATGTACTCGGCTGTGACGTCTGACAATCTCATGGCGTAGTCCATGATTGACTCTTTCTCATCCATTATCATTGCTTTGAAAGTAGACATCAACATTCTCAGCCTTGATTTCTTCACGCTCGCAGTTCCTTCACACACACTTTGGAGTGCGTCCCATGCATCCTTTGCTGACTCGAAATTCTTGATGATGCGGTAATAACTTGCATCAACATAACTACACAAGGTACTGATGTATTTGGAATTCCATTTTGCAGCAGTTGCTTCCTCAGGAGTCCAATCTATTTCCTTTTTGGGAAAGGTGTCGCCTTCACCATCGGTAAAATGTGGCTTTTCTCATCCAAGGAGGACAAATTTCCATACACGTTCGTCAATGCTTTTTAAGTGCCACCGCATCCTTTGTTTCCAGAGAGAATAGTTCTCCCCATTGAGAATCAGAGGTCTTGGGTTGCCTTGAGCATCCATAGCACCTAAAAATAAGGATCAGTACTTAAAAGGTTAAGTAACTCGCTCTAGATGCCAATTGTAAATTTGAAGGTCTATGGTTTTGAAAATAAGTCGCAGTTTTATGATGTTGTTAACAATTTTAAACAACACTGACTAACAACATCTACCAGAGTAAAAAAATATGCAGCGGAATTAAAGTTTAAGAACACGATAAAGCAAATTCAGTTCACAAGTAAAAGTACTTGTGAACTTGGGTGTATAAACCCGAAAACTATATTACTTTCTTATTTTTCAATCAATACAAAAATATTAAGTAATATATGAAAACTAAAGTATCAAAACACAAGATACTAAATACATGTCGCCTAGGTTGAACAAGCTCTTCTCCGTTGGTCACGCAACTTCGAATAGCTTGTCGATCTCGAACAATGGCTCCAAGTAGTCTTCGTGTTCTTCTTTCCTTGCCGTGCGTCTTGCGTCGTCTGTCTTCACCAGAAATCCCGTGCGTAAATAGACAATCCTAAATTCCTAAACTTGGTAAATAAGTATACTAAAATCTAGACACAATCTAGGAAAATAAAGTCCTATAAATAAACTAAGAAACACAATCTAGAGTTCCTAATTACTTTTGTGCTTAAGAAATGCAAATAACAAAATAGGATTTATTGCCAAGAATGAATTCCTCAACAAAGACGAGCAAATAAATTTGAAGCTGAAGTTCAAGTGTTGGAGGCTGATGTAAAGAGACTTGAATTAGATGTGAAGAAGCACGAAACAAACCTGAAAGCACTTGCAGCTGAAAATTATAAGCTTGAAGAATATGTTAAGAAGAAGCAAAATCGGGAACGTTGGTTGTGCACATCGCTTTTGATTACTTGGTTTGTTATCTGGATCAAAAACAGCTAAAGGTGTCTCTAGGGTGTATATGGTTTTAGTGTGTTGTACGTCGTTTATTGTTTGACTTGCTATGGTTCCAAAACCGAGAAAGGGAATTTGCTAATATGATTGTGTCGTTGTTCATGTGTTCGAATCGGGAGAGTAATGTTTTTTAATCGAAGGATAAATTAATCCAGTTTTTATGTTTCTTATTTTCCAGAGAAGTTAAAAAATGGAATCTTAAATTAATTGAGAAACTCTCAATCAATTAATCGAACACAGGGGATTCGTTAATAAACGCTAGGAGAAGAGAACAAATAAACCAATCTTAGAGGTTATTAAATGCCTGACACATAAATAAAAGGCTATAAAGTAATTAATCTTTAGCATCATAACAACCATTACTGCAAAGATTAAGCATTCACATAGTCCAAACATAGAATAATTCCCCATTACATCTGATTCCATCCCAAACACATCTAAAATTTCTATAGCAAAACAAAAACTAAAGATGGGAGATCCAAGAGATGAAGGGCGAAGGTTGAGTCGAGTGGCAAACATAATTCTTCAAGCATCTCCTGGCAACCAGTAAGGACAAGGCGACCATCTGATGCCCAGCTTGATACATCAACAACCCAACGTTGATCAGCAAACCCTATAATTGTAGCCTTCACTTGATGACCATTACCTCCTGGGACCACATGCTCAGTCCAGAAGTCCTTTGGAATGGCCTATAAAAAGCTCGCATGATTAGAAGCTGCTAACGTCAAATCAATAATTGGTGGAAAGTGTATTAGTTGCAGATAATTTAAAAAAACTTCAACTTACTATTCGTCCACGCTCTAGAAAAGTCTTCGATACTGGTATTTTGAAAGAAGGAAAATGATTCAGCTTAAGATCAAGATCTTTCACACCTACAAAGCGATTGCTTGAAACGCCTTTGCCGTCAAAGACTATTATGTCAAAAATATAAGGCTCATTATTTATGAAGACAACGTAATAGTCCTCTCTAATTTTGTTGTCCCCCATAAAATCGAGCCACTCCCATTTGAACCGCGCCTACAATAAACAAATAAATATAAAAAAAAAACAGAGTATAAATGCTAACACTCAGTCGTATCTAGTTTTCGGAAACTTAAACGACACATCAAGAATGACATTATTATATACATACGAAGAAACACAGTTTATAATCAGTCGTATCACCTTCTTGAACACAGAAGAACATAAATAACACAAATCGAATAAGGGTACTTAAACACGCAAAGTTGTTCATCAACAAACTTGAGTTAGTTATGGAGAGAACAAACCTGGTCACCATCTTCACCAAACAACTCCACTGTGACATCCCAAGTCTGCCCGATGGAATTGCGCAATTTAAAATCCTTGCTTGGAAGCTCGGCAAAAAAATGGACAATTTTCTGCGGGATATGCTGCAATTGTGTCGACAATTATTCAGAATTAAAAAAAATTATACAACACAAATTAGAAAATATATATCAGAACAGAAAAAGAAAAAAAAACGGATGAAATAAAATCACATATACCATGAAACGTGACAGCGGCATGAGGATGGTCTTGGTGAATGTCGAAATTAAAGTCATCCTTAATCTGGGATAGAAGATAATTCGACAAGATGTGTGGACGGATTTTTCAAGGCCGATTTTGTGTTTACCGAGGGTTTCAATATATCGTAAAAATTAGGGTTAAGCATCGATTGTTTGACAAGAGCCGATGCATATTCATCGCTGGTAAGAAAAACGTGGGAAAGAATGTCAACCAATATTATATGCATCGGTTGTTTTCATACAAAATGATACTACGGACATACTTTAAGCATCGGTCGTAATGGTAATAACCGATGCTACTGTTAAGATCTTAGGAAAATTAAAAAAGAAACTTTAGACGGGCTACGGGCAGGCCCTAGCCAATCCGATTAGAGATCAAAGCCCGGGCCACGCGCCATGTCCATCAAGCAAAGCAGTTCTAGGCCCATTCGAGCCCAATAGTGATTCCCCGGACCAGGGATCGATTCCGAATGGTCCAAGGGAGGAGAACATTTTTAGGTTGCCAAATTTCCTCTTAGAAAGGCGATGTGGGATGGGGAATTATGCAGTAAAGGAAGCTGCTGGTGGGAAGGAATAATAAAGCAACCTTTTCATGTTCAAGAATTAAACAACATCAAACAACATCAAGAACTAAAGGATGAAAACGGCAAATAATGGTACAACAGTTCATTTTCGTACTTCTTCAGCTTCTCCTTCAAGATTTTGCATTTTTGGCATCTCAAATATTGATATGTATATATACCAACAAAACGCTGTTTTTAAATAAAATGTATCTTGTAATCAAAGGTTTGAAATAGAAATAAGCATATAATTATTTGCGAAAAAAAATTAAAAAAAGATTTGTACAATAATGACAAAATAGATAATCAACCACAACATCAAGAAAGGATGAAAACACACAACGGAAATTCCATTAATAAACCATACGGAGATTTAAAAAAAATACAACAACAGTTCATTTATCTTCATACTTCTTTAGCTTCTCTTTCAACACCTCGTTCTCAGCTGCCAAGCGATCCCTCTCTTGCTCATAGTGTTGGCTCTCGAGAAGAATTTCAACAATGTGGAATAACTGATCCACAAAGTCTTTCTTGAGGCGAACTATCTCCACCTCGAGCTGTTCTACGAGGCCGGATGGACCAACCTCATCGTCGCTGCTTCCGAACCCCGAGCTCGACATATATATATGATTAAGAAAATTTAAGAAAATATGAAGGGAGATGATTACAAAAGAAGAGAAGAGTGAGTTGAAATTGTGATGGCAGATTTAAATAGAAAATGTAAGAGGCTGGGGAGCTCAAAAGACTGTGAAATTGATCATTTAATTGACATGACCTCAAACCACAAACCACATTGACACTTAATTTCAGCTTGCGTGAAAATGGTATGCTATTGCCACCTCCTACTAATTATATGAAATGATTACTACTCCCTGCAGATATCCATTGAAGACAAACCCCTGTTTTTTTTATTGGGAAACATGCAAAATATACGTTTTGTAGTTCCAAATTTACCCTTATATTAGTTGGCCACACATTAATTATTTGTATGTTCCCAATAAACTCACTCCACATTTATACCAAAAAAATCTTTCACAAGATTTTGAGGCAAATGGCAAATCAAAAAAACCATGACTTAGTATATATTAACAAGGGTATTCCAAATTCGTGAGTTTTGTGTTGGAATGTCTTGCTCTTAAATAAGTCGGTTTAAAAAAATAATGTTTATGCATGCAAACGAAATGAATACTTTAATTATTTTGATTAGACGAAGTGCTCCAGCTACCCAGTGAGCCTGAAAATTATTTGGTTGCTAAGATTAAATGCATCGGTTATCTATATACCATCCGATGCAATTGATAAATTTTAAACATCGGTTTTGAAGTGAGCTATATAACCGATCCTTAAAAGTAATGGTAGCAACCAGTTAGAAAAAGAAAGCAATTTGAATGACCAGCAAAAAAAATAAAAATTTGAGAACAAAAAAATTACAAAGCCATTCAAACTGACAATTATTAACAACAATCGTTTGGAATACATCATAATTTGGGACACCACATGAAAAGGAACAATCTTCAATGTAACAACAAGGGTTCAATAGCTGCTTTTTTATTCCTTCCCACCAGCAGCTTCCTTTACTGCATAATCTCCTATATCCCACATCGCCTTTCTAAGAGGAAATCTGGCAACTTAAAAATGTTCTCCACTCTTGGGCCATTCGGAATCGACCCCTGGTCCGGGGAATCACTATTGGGCTCGACTGGGCCTAGAACTGCTTTGCTTGATGGACATGGCACATGGCCCGGGATTTGATCTTTAATTGGATTGGCAAGGGCCTGCCCGTAGCCCATCTGAAGTTTTTTTTTTTAGTTTTTCCTAAGATCTTAAAAGTAGCATCAGTTATTACCATTACAACCGATGCTTAAATAATGTCCATAGGAAACAGCTCACTTCAAATAATGCTATGCTTATTTATGTTTCAAACCTTTGATTACAAGATACATTTATTAAAAATAGTATTTCGTTGGTATATATACATATCAATATTGATCTAACAAAACTATATTCGTTTAAGGATATATCCGGTCGACCAAAAAATGCAAAACTTTAGACACACTTCAAGCATCGGTGATACTGTTAAAACCGATGCTACTGACACATTCTGGCACGAAAAAATCTCGAGCAAATCTTATTGTTTAGACACGGGTTTGAATTTTATGGGTAAATATACATCTACCCATAAAAAATCAATATTTACAAAATAAACCCTGTTCAAAACTTATATTTACAATACAAACACTTCCAGATTTCATACTTACACAAGAGATCATTATAAAAAACACACTTGGGATGTGTCTTTCAACTATATTTCATTTAGGTTAAAACTGAAATTTATTTCTTAAACTATCTATATGAAATGACACAGTGTCTTTCATAACTTGCTATTTTGGTAAAAGAACCAAATCCACCAGTACAAAGGGAGCTCCACCAATAACAAAACCAGACTAATACAACAATAAAAGGTGTGTGTGTGTGTGTGTTTTAACCAGACACACAAAATAATAATAATAATAATAATAATAATAATAATAATAATAATAATAATAATAATAATAATAATATAAAAAACACAATGTAACCACCATGGAGATGAAGACACAGTGATATGACAAAGCTTTGTTATTGTACACCTCACATCTCTTGGTAATGAGCCTCGAATTGCAACCGGTAGTATGTGCTACATTAAGATATGACAATCATGAGATTTCATACCAAACAATTTCAAGTCCTTCATTGAAACAAGCTTTTTAATATTCGAAGAATGACCAGAAGGAACCTTGATTTTATTCAAACACTCACAAAAACTGATCTCTTTTTTTGACATGGTATAACAAGCTGGAGGTAGGTAAGTTCGCTTGTCAGTTTTTTTTGGAGCTAACTTCTCCCGTATCCCCATTTCCACCAAGTCTTGTTAGAGTTAATACCATCTTTCGTCTTACCCAGAATGTTTAATAATGTTCCAATAACACTGTCACATACATTCTTCTCAACATGCATCACATCTATACAATGTCTAACCAACAAATGTTCCCAGTATGGTAGACCCCAAAATATGGATTTCTTCTTCCAACCACCCATTGAGACAATTTTAGAAAGTTTGCCAAACTCAACATCAA
>BMAC01000356.1:593467-613290 GCA_014905375.1 Phtheirospermum japonicum | reverse complement strand
TATGTAGAAAAAAAAGCATAAAATAATAATAAAAAAAATATTACAAATATTACAAGTTAGATATACGACTTTTTCTAATAAAATTATCAGTACCTTATAAATCTTAATTTATTAATAACATATTCACATTAGACACGCAGGTGTTGTATGTTTTAAATTTCTACAATCTCAATGTTTTACGGGTTTTCTTTCAAGTTTAGAGTATGTTGCTACTCCATCCATCCAATTCTATCTTTTCCAGTTGACGATTTTACGAAGATTAAAAACGATAATTGGTGTTATAATAATAGGTATCAAATGACCGTAATATCTTTTTGTTCATATAATTAAAAGTGTAAAGTAATAAAGGTAGGGGTATAAGTAGTAAAGTAACTATTATTTTTTCCCGGGAAAGTAAAAAGTAATAATGATTATCTCTTGAAATTGTAAATGCGACAGATAGAATAGAATAATTTTTTTTTTTCAAATTGTGACAGATAGAACGGGACGTTGGGAGCATATTTTACAACTAATTTCGTGACTCGCAGGTAAAAATACTTAAATATTATTTATTATGAAAATCAGTCCCATTGTAATTAGAACAAATAATACTCTTATTTATTCTGAAAAATAATCTTTATGTAAATAGAAAAATAATATTATAATTTGTGTGTACTATTTTCAATATTATTCGTTTAGTATTTTTAATGAGCGTTACTCTTTTTCAAATCCCGTATAATATGCGGGTGTTAAACTAGTATTTATATATTTATGTATGTATATATTTATAGTTTAGGTTAATATCTAAACATCTTGAGACATATATATTTGAACATTTCTTCTTTTTTTTGTTTCTCAAAAACTAATTGTTCATCAGTCTTTCAAAAAATTTATGTTACAAGGTCATATATTTTGAATAAAAAGACATTTTCTTGGCAAGAATTATATTTTCCAAAACAATATAAATGATTTTCTTACATTACATATTTTGAAATGTAGGACTTCTCATCAAAAAAAAACTCTATTTTTGAAAATTATGATTTATCACCGTAAAAGTATACATTTATTTGTAAAAGTATAACTAAGGAAAGTCCTTTATACTGGTGTACAGTGGATCCATTATTAATTAATTAAATATGTCGATTTTATGGAGCACCATTTTAAAAGCTCGGTGTCTCGTCAACTCCCTGATGAATTATTTGTCATAGTATTTATTGTGTTTTTAAATTATATAATTTAAAATTTAGAGTATGTAAAATTTTATAAATAGTAAAAATTCTTTTTTTTTTATAGGATTACAAATTCTTTAATTATTATTTGAAGATTAGATAATAATATATTATTATATTATATTTAATATCAAATCATATCTGAATAGTAAATATATTATAATATTATATTTAGTAGTATAATTATTTAATTATAAGCAATTTAAAAATTAAATAATAATATATTATTATATTGTATTTGAGGTCAAATCATGTCTACAAATTATATGACGCTGTATTATAATATTATATTTAGTAGTATTTAATTATAAAAAAATATTTATTGATTATTTAATTATTGAGTAAACAAATATTAGATATTCGTAATATCAATTCTATCCGGGACAAACAGGCCCTAGGTAGTTCCAATTTACATATAGAAAGTTGACCACTATTGCCGTGTGTAAGAAAGTAAAGAATTCATATTTGAAGAAAGATTATGTGTTCAACTTCTCTGGATATTCATTCATTCATAATTTTTCAATGATTACAGCATGGAATGTCGCCACTATTTATAATAACATATAAGACAAATGTAACCCTAAAATATGTGGTTAAAATTGCTATATTACATTTCTGCAACGTCTACCTAGATCGTGTGGTCACTATTGCTACAGTACAATCTGACAGTTGTATGAAGTTGGATGTACTGGATTAGGGCTTACATCATCAGTTGATGTAGTGTATGTTGTCCTCATGTGAGACCTGTTTCTAGCTACACGTGCGACCTCTGGGCGACCTCTCGTACGACCTGAGAGGTCGCCAACCTCACGACCTAGTGTTGCACTCATCCTCAAGTCACCAAACTTTATATGATCGGGCGACCTGAACTTATCAGGTCGCTCTCTATGTGTTTATATTTTTTTTTGGTAAGGCCATTTTGTTCAGGTGTGTAGGGGCAAGAGATTTTGTGGTGTATCCCAGAGGAGTGAAACAGGTTCGTGAGAGTTATGAATTCTCCCACGCCATCACTCTGTACTTAATTTATTTTAGAATGAAACTGAGTAGGATAAGGTTTTGCAGGTGAGTGAAGGCAGTGAGTACATCAGATTTATATTTTAGCAGATAGATCCAAGTATATCTAGTATAGTGATCAATAAAGGAAACATAGTAGGAGAATCCATTCAAGGATTTGATAGGACCAGGACACCATACATCTGTATGTATAAGATCAAAGGGTTTTGTATATTCAGTTCCTGAGGGAGAAAAGGGTAGCTTATGGATTTTACCCTGAAGACAATCACAACAAGCGGAAAAAGTGGATTTATTATTATTTACAATAGAGAGATTACAGGTTTTGAGAACTTTTTTTAGTACATTATTGGCAGGGTGCCCTAGTCTAAGATGCCATAACTGTAAATATGCTTCCTTATTTGGACCGCCGGACTCAACGATGAAGATACTAGGGTCTCGTCTCGTGAAAGAAGTAGGTGGGGCTGATGGCTAGCTGGGGGTATTGGCGAGATGAATGTCAAATCTGTAAAGGCCATTCCTAAGAGAACCTCTGAGAAGAATTTGATGTGTAACCTGATCCTTTACACAACAAGAAGTAGTAGAGTTATCTTGAGCAAATTGAGAAACACTTATGGGGTTTTTATTTATGTGCGGAACATGAAGGAGTTTTTTGAGTAAAAAGGATTTGTTGCTGGATTTATACTGATAATTACCAATATGAGAAATACACAAACCTGATCCATTCCTAACTTGAACCTTATTGTTTCCTTGGTATTCTGAGGCGATGTTTAGATTAACGAGGTCATTGGTGACATGATTAGAGGCTCCTGAATCTGCATACCAGCTCGCATCGCTACCTGAGTCAGACATCAGTGACAGGCAGATGGATCAATGCACTGAGTGACAAGATAGGCTGTGTAGGAGCTCGCGGAAGTGTTGGAGCTATTTTGTGCATTGGACTGTACAGTGTAGGTAGCATCAAATCTATAATAGCATTTGTCAGCAGAGTGGTTAGAGTAACCACAGATTTGACAAGGCGACATGTTTCGTGGTCTGAAACCTCTTCCACCTCTTCCTGTATTGCTGTTATTCCTTCCTCTACCACCTCTTACAGGGTGGTGAACTCTTCCTCGGTTTGCTCCTGCACCAGTCCAGGTGTCTTTTCTCTGGCAGTGAAATTGATAATGGGGCTTGATTCTTCTGTGTTGATGAGGTTTGATGAATTTCCAACTTCCAGTCTGGTCTCATAGCTTAGTAACATAGGTGGAATGTTTTTTAGGGTGAGTGAGTCACTCCAAGCTGTAGCTGCTACCACCACTGGGTCAAAATCTCCTCTAAGTCCAGTGAGAACATGCATTGCTTGATCTTCTTCAGAAATTGGTTGGCCAGCTGAAGCTAGCATGTCGCAACAGGTATTTACTTTGTTGACATAGTCTCTGATGCTCATGATTCCTTTCTTGATAGAGGAAAGCTGCATTTTATACTGCATTTTCCTAGATGCAGTTTGACTGGAGAAGTTAGCCTCTGGAGTTTGCCATATTTCTCTTGAAAATGCGAGGCCAACCATCATGGTAAGTAGATTTTCAGAAAGAGATGAGAGAAGCCAGGATGCTAATAACTGATCTTGCCTAACCTAGAGTAGGAATTTCGGGTTTATAGATCCTTCGGAGATCTGGGATGGAGGTCTGATTTCTCCAGTGAGGTAGCCTTCAAGCCCGTAGCCTCTGACTGCTGTGTAAACTTGCATTTTCCAAAGTAGGTAATTTGAGTCATTTAGTTTGATTGAGATGAGCCTGATTTTGCAACTGAATAGCTGAGTTTGAGTTTTGAGAAAATAGAGTAATATTCTGGATTATTGAGTGAGAGCTCGCTTGGGCCTCATAAGATGAAGTGGTGTTACCCCCCATGAGATATAAGAAGAGGAGAGAAGAAAAATGAGCGAAGAGGTGTTCAGGGTCACGCAAGAACCTGCTCTGATACTATGTAAGAAAGTACAGAATTCATATTTGAAGAAAGATTTAGTATTCAACTCCTCTGGATATTCATTCATTCATAATTTTTCAATGATTACAGCAGGGAATGTCGCCACTATTTATAGTAACATATAAGACAAATGTAACCCTAAAATATGTGGTTAAGATTGCTACAGCACATTTCTGCAACGTCTACCTAGATCGTGTGGTCACTATTGCTACAGTACAATCTGACAGCTGTATGAAGTTGGATGTACTGGATTAGGACTGATATCATCAACTGACGTAGTGTATGTTATCCTCATATGAGACCCGTTGCAAGCTATACGTGCGACTTTTGGGCGACCTCATACGACTTGAGAGGTCGTCAACCTCGTGACCTGGTGTTGAACTCATACTCAGGTCGCCAAGCTTTATATGACCGGGCGACCTGAACTTATCAGGTCGCTCTACCGTGTCATTAGGTTAATGAAGTGGATCTAATTAAAGTTGAACTCATAATTAATTATTACTATGTGGAGGTCAGGTGCATATCCATGTCTGAACAACTAGTATCATCTATCAAGAAGCAGTTCAGGCTAGTTTCTGCATTAATATTATGATTATGCAATTTGAAGTCCAAACTATATATTTATCTAATTTTATTCTTTCTTTGCAAAATCCTGATTGATAAATTAAGCTCGGTTTGGTTTAAGAATATTGATGAGAAAAAAGATAATTAGAAGAGAGGAAAATAAGATAAAAATAAATTTATAAAATCCATACCTGTTATTTATATGGAGATAATAAATCAAGAAAATAATTGGAAACACGAAGTCATGGTTATTAATTTCTTATATTGAGTTTGAAACCGAAAAGAAAATAAAATAATTATGTTTTCCTTGTTTTCATCATGTTTTCGCACCGGCCGTGTTGTTTGGTGTTATTCTGAAGCAACATATTGATTTTTCTCTTTCCAAATGGAAAATTTAAATGGGGTCAGCAAGTATATACATTATATTATATTGACAAAATGTGTGAAACTAAAAAGTCTACAATATCACGTCATATCAACTTTTTTCTCCCAAAAAAACACGAATGAAAATTCTCAAATCTCACAATTCTCCACAATAAAAGAAGAAATTAAAACGTGAAATAATTACAGCCAAACACTGGGAATTGAAACGTGAAATAAATCGAATGAATTACAACCAACCCACTGTGTTATCCTTACAAACTGCAACTATAAATAGACTGCACAGTTCCACACCATTATTCACTCGTCTGGAACTTAAATATAAAATGGAGAAAAGATCTCTAATTATATTTGCTCTTAATTTTCTAACAGCACTCCAGTTTTTACTATTTCCAATCTCCGCTGCTCATACAAAAGGAAGAATGGCGACAGTGTTGAGCATCGATGGGGGTGGCATTAGAGGAATTATTCCAGGCAGAATTCTAGCCAACCTGGAATCCAAACTCCAGGTGATCATATATATTAATTAATTAATATTGTCCATTATTTTATTGAGTGTTTGTAAACGCAAGCTAATTAAAAATAATAATAATAATAATAATAAACTTGCAGGAACTAGATGGTCCAAATGCAAGAATTGCAGATTATTTTGATGTAATCGCGGGGACAAGCACAGGGGGCTTAATTACCACTATGCTAACTGCCCCTGGTACGGACAATCGTCCTTTGTATCCCGCCAACAATATTACAAGCTTCTACTTGGAGCACTGCCCAAAAATCTTTCCACAGCGTAGGTTAGTTTAAAAAATAAAAAAGTCGATTTAGAAGTAATTAAGATTGCTTAGTTGAATTATTATAGCAAGTACTAATAGTCGCATATAATTCACCAGCCGGGACAACATGATGGGCCGGGCTAGAAACTTTCTTGGCGGGCCAAAATATGATGGGAAATATCTGAAATCACTGGCTCATGAGCTATTAGGTAATCTCACAGTGAGCCAGACCTTAACGGATGTGGTGATCCCTTCATTTGATATCAAGTACCTTCAGCCGATTATCTTCACCAACAAAGATGTAATAAACCCAAGTTCATTATAATAGCAATTCATGATTAATATCTTCAATTATTTATTTATATAATTATTTTACAGGGTAAAGCAGCAGTTCACAAGAATGCTCTGCTATCAGATGTCTGCTTGGCCACATCCGCTGCCCCAACATTTCTGCCACCTCACTATTTTGAAACTAAAGACGCGGCCGGAAAAACGCGCACTTTTGATCTTGTAGATGGAGGGGTTGCCGCAAACAATCCTGTAAGTAGCTATTATATATAATAATTTCTAAAATAAAAATAGATAAGAAACTGACTTATAAGTTTTGGAATTATACAAAAATTACGCAGACCTTAACAGCCATAATGCACATATCAAAACAAATCATGCGGCGGAGTTTTGAACTAGAAGACATGCAACCAATGGACAGCCACAGACTGCTGGTCCTGTCTTTGGGCACCGGCATACCCAAGTTTGAAGAGAAGTATAACGCAAAAGACGCCGCTAAATGGGGCTTAATCAGCTGGGTTTACAACAACGGCAACAACCCGATTATCGATGTTTTCAGCGATGCTAGCTCCGACATGGTCGATATTCATGTATCCACCCTTTTCCAATCCCTTCATAATGAACAGAATTACCTTCGTATTCAGGTATATGACAAAAATGAACACATTTTTTAAAAAAATAAATAAACAACTCAAGAACTTTTAAAATGATTGTCTTGCGGTTGATTTTGCACAGATTAATAAATGAGTAATTTATATAATTAAGTCATTAATTTAGTTAGTGCTTTCCAATTATACCCTTTTTGAATTTATTAATGTCAATTAATACTCGTAAAAATCAGTGTTGAAATTAATATATTTATTGGAATAATAATATTTTGTATTGTAATTATCAGGTTTCAATTTACCATGTAGAAAACTAGTATTTCAAGAATATTAATTAAGAGTATGTGTGGAAATAAAAAATTAATGATATGTTAAACATGGTAACTGGACATTTTTGTGGGATGGAGGGAGTAGGTATTTCTATTGGAACCCAAATTATTAAATAATAATAAATACTCACTGGAATTTGTAATTATACTATACATTTTAGTTATTTGTTTATTAATTATTATTAATTATTCATTTTGTGATAACTTTTTTTGAACAAGACCTAATTCGGAAGTGTTTGTTTTTTTTATGAAAAGGAGGATACATTGGCTGGTGATGCAGCGTCTATGGATATTTCAACTATGGAGAATATGCAGATGCTGGTACAGATTGGGGATAGCCTGTTGAAAAAGCCGGTCTGCAGAGTGGATTTGGAGACGGGCAGGCCGAAGCCGGTTCAAGGGGAGGGAACAAATGAAGAAGCTCTGGCCCGGTTCGCCAAGCTGCTCTCTGATGAAAGGAAGTTCCGGCTGGCGAATTAGGACTTTTAACGAACCGAAGTCGTGTCAATGATCGATATAGCAAAAAAATAAGAAATCACACTAGAAATTCTTTTCGTGGTTTCACCCCAAGATATATAATAGTTCAAAATAAATCGATCTTCTTGTATACTTGTCAATCAATAAATACATTATATTCATATTATAGCCACGTGTCATATTTATACTTTTTACATTGAAACTTGTTGAGATCGAATATCACACCCTAAATAAACTAATGTTTATACTTTTTATGTACATTGAAACCAGTGTTCTAAAAATCGTTAGCGATCGCTAGGCGCCAGACCAGCGCCTAGGGCGCCTAAGCGGGGCCTAGAATTGAGAATAAATACTCTAATTTACAACATTACATCCAACATTTAATAGTTCAACATACTACCTGCTACACAATAAAGTATATGACTATTCAAAACTAAAAGTAATGATCATAAGTTTAAAACTATTGTTCAATTCAAAGTTTAAAACAATATAAATCCATAGCACATATTACAAAATCAAAATAACTAAATAAGGGCAAGAGTTCTCAATCTGTTTCTGTTCTCTGTCCCAATTCTTGCCCCGTAACAATTGAATTGACTTTAAAAAAATTTAAAACCAAAACGACGTCGTCTTGAATAAAAAAAATAAAAAAAATAAAAAAAAATAAAAAATTGGACTGCCTTGCGCCTAGGCGCCGATTTGGGCGCCGAGGGCGCCTAGCCGGCGCCGAGTTCCCCCGGCGATTTTTTTGCCCGATTTTCAAAAATCGTGGGCGGTTCGAGGGCGCCGAGCGCCTAGGCGGCCCCCTAGCCCGATTTTTAGAATAATGATTGAAACTTGTTGAGACCGGATATCATACCCTAAATGGCTAATATACCGTAATATTTTGTACCTATAGTGTTTGTTAGAGGATTTTTGATTTTTTTTTGAATCTTTGAGATTCTTATTTGAAAGTTCAAATAAATAGTAGAATTTTTATTTATTTGAATTGTTTGTTTGTTTGGAGTATTTGAGATAATATTTATTGTAGAGTGTCGAATATTATCGACAAAAATATAAATGTGATGGTCACATAAATTTTTTCTTGTGCGATGGAGCTCAAATCTGCCCCAAACCCAGACTCAGTAAACTAAATCTCATATAAAAAGCAAAAAAAAAAACAACCACAACAACAAAAAAAAAAAAACTCAAATTCACCCCGGTTAAAAACCCAAAATTATTTCACATCCCTTCACATGTTTCCAATAATAATTCATCCAATATTTATATGATGCATGAAAATAGACTCATATAAATATAACGGGCATGCTAAAGAAAATTACTTGGAGAGCCTGGAACACCTATATTTAGTAAGAGAAACAAAGTCAGCAAGCTTTCCGCATTCTGATTCATCATCGAGACTCTGCGTGTGCAGTCCTCCAAACTTCTCCATCATGCCACACAACAACATCTATAACAGGTCATTTATCATCATAGCTCTAAAAAGATAAGCGACAACAAGGAAATGTAATAATATGAGAAAAAAAGGAAAAAGAGACATTTTTTTTCTAATAAACATTTAGCAATCTGGTTATTTAAAAAGAGACAAATATTGGAAAACTCAATTTTACAATAATATAAACACCTGAGTGCATCAACATTTTGTTGTTTTTGTCATCTATTATTACCTTTCCTGGTTTATTAGAAAATATTTTGCTAATAAAAAGCGAACATAGGTTTTTATAGAAGATGTAAAGCTTAGTTCAATTGAAAAAAGGAAAAAAAATAATAAGATATGAATTAAATATCAAGTTGAAAAGAAAGCCAAAATACAACCAATTTTGTGCAGAATATCCAGTTACTTGAACTTGATTCGGGTTCAACCCGATTTATGTTCAACTCGCACAATAACCAAATAAACTAAAAAACAATTTTTGAAGTTCGATTTCATCTTGTAATTATGAATTAGGGGATTCCAATAAAAGTATAGTACCCAAAAATTTTAAACCGAAGATAAAAAGTCATGTTTACGTAAGACATGTCTGTTTTTACGAATATTGTAGAGACATCACTGCAGTAACAACATGCACCTTAAAAATAAAACCTCTCACCGTTCTTTAACTTTTCACTACAATATAAACACAACTGGCACCATTAAAAAAATTTCAGCATTATTGCATTTTCTGACTCAACAAAAAGCATAACTTAAATCTCTAAAATAAACAAAAAAAAAAAAAAAACAAGTAAAATCACACAAATATATTTTAAAACAAAAATACACAACCCACCAATATTATGCCATACGTATATATAAAAATATAAGAAAATTTTGGAATATGTAAACACACACCAAAGAGAATTTATAGCAAGAAACATGCCACACTTGCTTGCTGCTTTCCTTTTTCAAGAGCTATTCATTATAACTAAGAAAATATTCATTAGCAATTTTTTTACCGATGAAGGTTTCACCGACGGAAATGGTCGTCGGTATCCGCGAGTTTTTTTGTAGTGGGGCAGGGTTATCCCGTCAACATACATTTGTCGACGCCAAATTTGCTGACGGGTATTACCCGTCAGCGAATCGTTAGCAAAAAGGGTACTAGTGGGTTTGCTGACTTTTACACCCGTCAGCATTCGCCAGTTTTTTTTGTAATGAGAAAAAGAGAATGACAAGTGATCAAAAATTTCTTAACACTCTAAGAAATCGTCTCCACAATAGTACGGAGTCGATTGTAGAGCGGTAAGTTTTCCAAGTCGTGTCTCTCGAGAATGGATATTATTGGCGGTCGGTGTTTTTACTTAATCTTTTGTTAATCTTAATTAAGGTAATCTACACTAAGAAAGCAATAAGTCATTGATTTGGGTTTGAGTTTTTTTTAATACTAAGCATGGAGTGAAATGAGGACTTGACACAAATTAAAGCAAAGGATAATAATAATTAAAAGTTTAATTGAAAATAACTAATTTAAGAAGATTAATTAAACTCTGATTAAAAGCCCTAAATTACTTAATTAAGATAACCAAATTAAAGAAAGCTAATAAGTTGTGAGAGAAATGGGGGGGAGAAGCTTGAACATTTAAAGTCAAAAAGGAAAACTACTTATAACTGTCCAAGCGCCAATGTTTGTTTGAACAAAAAGAGTAAAAAGTTTCAACATGCAAGCTTCAATGGAATTTTTAAGCAAGAAGAAAACTAAGCTAGAACTTGGAAGTGAGAATTTGGAAAATGCCAAGAGAAACAACAACAAGAACTACAAATTAACAACCAACACATAACAATAATAAACAACCAAGAACCACAACAATATGAAGAGGAAATATTACTACCAATTTACTCCAAATAAACTTCAAGGTCTATGGCTACAATCTTCAAAATGCTAAGAACCACTTCAACCATAGCTTCACAAAAGATGGAATACAAACTTCTCAACTACTTTCTAATGGAAATCTAACTACTAAACTACTAAGTTTATGCTAACTAAGGATTAATCTAGGGT
The DNA here is from genome assembly GCA_014905375.1 of Phtheirospermum japonicum. NCBI lineage: Eukaryota > Viridiplantae > Streptophyta > Magnoliopsida > Lamiales > Orobanchaceae > Phtheirospermum > Phtheirospermum japonicum. The sequence goes on along the minus strand of BMAC01000356.1, from coordinate 602,213 downwards.
TTAAAGCTTGAAAGGCAATGGAATAGTAAAAGTTGGCTTGGTGGATATTGAACAAGTACAAAAACCACCACGGAAAGATAAGGTTGGTTGAGAAAGGAGCTGGGCTATTTATACAAACACGCAGGGTAAAATCGTCTAAATGTGTCAAAAACCACAAAAAATTCCTGCATTTCAGTCGATCGACTGACAGTCGATCGCTCGAAAGATTTCGATCGACTGCTTCGTCTTCAAACGCCAAACTCACTGTTTCGCAGTCGATTTGGCAAGGTTCAGTCGATCGACTGATGTGGCTGCTCCCAGCTCGGTTTTTCTCGTTTCCGCTCTAGCCGTCCGCTGGTAGTCGTTCCTTGCATTTAATATATACCCTTGCTTGTCCATTCTAATCCGAGTCGAATGGGATGCCTCCAAATGTGCGCGGCCCCGCTTGGTCATCCTACGGCCAAAAGTACGAAAAAGAGTGAAAAACTACGAAAATATCACAAACAACCGCGCAAATGATACAAAAACCTAAAACTAGCAAAATATGCCAAAATGACTCTTGATATCCATAAATGCAAGCAAAACACATGCAAACGAGACACAGAAAGGGTACAAAAAAGCGACAAATCAACAAGAAGAAAAATAGTCTATCGTTGCCAGTCGATTGTGACACCGATTTAAAAATATAGGTCAGAGATATCGTAAATTACAACGCAAGGAGTTGGGGCAGTGGTTGGAGATTCAAAATTGGTTTGTTGAATCGTTGTATATCAGAGGTTAAAGTTGACAATTCATAAATTTTAACTTACGATATATGGTAATCGGAACATCAAATCGTAAATCCAATTCTGGATTTAGAACAAGGGATTCGAAACGATATTCAGATGATATACCTTTCGTTTTATTTCATCATCGGAGAACGGTGGCCACCGCCAGAGGAAGTGGCCGACGGTGGTAGCCGGCAAAGGCAATGTAGGTGCGAGAGAGAAGTAGAGGGGAGTGGGACTAGGGATGAAATGATTTTTTTTAAATATATATAGTCAGGGTTAGGACAGGACATGCAGCATGCGAGTCGGGCAAATAAGTATAGTATAAATCTATGATATACGGACACTTCGTTTTTAACCCTGTAGTCGATTCGGACACTTCGTGTACACGAAACGCACCCGACACGCCTCCGACACGTGTTGGAAGCGTGTCCTATTTTCTTTTTTGAATTTTTGACATGGGACACGGCTCGAACACGCCTCGAACACGCCTAGGACACGGCGGGACATATGGGGACACGTCCCCGACATGTTTTTTCAAATTTTTTATTTTTTTTCATTTTTTTAATTGTTATCCATTTTTATTTTACTTGGGGCTTAATCAATTATTGTGATGAGTTTATAATTATTTTAGATGATTAACTGAAAATAAAAAATTATTATAATTTAATATTTATAGAAAATAAATATATTAATAATTATTTATATTATAAATGTGTTTGAGCCATGTCGTATCCTATATTTTAAAAATAAATGTGTCTGCGTGTCCGTATTCGTATCGTATCGTGTCTCGAATTCTATCCGTATCAGTGCAACTTAAATATAAAATGATTTTATAATATGATACCGATGTCACCCAAATATTTTCAATATCCAGTCGAGACCAATTTTGGTTAGATTCCAAAGTTATTATGATAGTAAATTTGAAATTTCCATATTTTGTCTCCACCAGAAATAAGATAAAGTCGGAAGCAGTAACTTATGACTTTTGCTTAATAAAGAGCTTATAAAAAACTGTGTATGTATAAAATATTGTTTTTGCTTGAAGGGCACGCATATAATTTATTTATAGTACAACCAAAATTGAAAAGAAACATTGTTTCTTTGTCATTGTGAAGAGAGAATGGGTTCTTTGAAGCCCAATCACGATTCTAAACAGCAACAAACTCACAATCTCCATCGTCATGGCTCGACTAATCTCCAAACCCTCTGGTCCAACGTTACTCATCGAATTCCCAAATTTTCATCATCATCATCAGTCTCTAACCCTAACCCTTTTTGTTCCCTAACTTCTTCTTTTTCTTCTTATTTTCTTAATTATCTATGGAAAAAGAATCAACCCCTGTCAACGGCTGAAATGAAGAATCAATCCTTGTCAACCGATGAAATCAAGAAGCGTATGGTCGGGATCCCTATTTATAAAATCTCCAACTATTCTTATGATGCTTATGCTTTGGTTTCTGATGATGACAAGGATAGAAACATTAGGTTTTACTTCATTAATAAGGGAGATGCTGAAGATCTTTTGCATAAACGAATGTTGGCGCGTCCTAATAACAGTGCTGGCTGGCAAATCTTTGATGCTCCACTTAGTCATGTACAATTACTCATATGTTCAAATTCTTATGCATTAGTAATTTCTAACTTAATTAATTAACAATTTGAATTATAGGTTGTTAGATTTGAGGGACTCGTTCCTCCGGTTAGGTTGGTACCAGAGTCTTCACAAGTGAAAAATGCCATAAATGAGGTATATGCTTTTAATTGTTTTTGTTTCGATTTTTAAATTTTTTATATATATTGAAGTATTAAATTTGTTCCTTTTTTTTCAACAGGAAAGAAAGAAAGCTATGGGTAATTTTTCAGCTGAGAGGTTTTCTGGTGTTCCCGTTTTCCAGGTTTTATACTTTGCATTACGTATTACAAAAATAGGGAAAATTTTATTTTTGGTACATTATGAAAAGAGGGGAAATTAAAAATAAATGAAAATTGAAGAAAGAAATAAAGGAAAAAAAATTAAATAAGAAGGGTAAAATTGATTTTTTTCCTACTATTTAATATTTAAAATTAAATGGAAAATGATAAGAAATTAAATAATTCTGCCACGTCAGCATTTGTAATAAAAATGTATCATATTTGATGAATTTGCCAACTTAGTGAATGTACTTCGATACTGGCCAACATCACGTACCTTTTCTGGAAAGTGGCCAACATAATGTACCAAAAATGAAATTTTCCCTACAAAAATATTATCGCTTCCACTTTTCCTCCCTTAATAATTAAGAGAACTTTTACTGTGCCTTCACAACACCATTCTTCACTTAATAAGGTTTAACAGGGATCATTAAATCAATGTTAGGGTTTTTTATATTAAGAGATCTATTGTTGTAAATGAAGGGGGTTAGGGGCATGGTGCTTTGAAGGTACTGTAGAGTTTTTCAATATTTAATCTTGGGTAAATAATACATCAAGAGAATTGATAGCTAAAAATAAAATATCTCCAATGCCATAGGATAGAGCTACAAACGAGTCGAGCGGCTCAAGAGCAGTTCGAGTTAAGCTCGGTCAAACTCGAGCTTGAGCAGCTTGAGCTCACAAACGAGTCGAGCTCGAGTATGTCACTAGTAAGCTCGCGAGCTCGACGAGCTGCTAGATTATGTGTGAATTTACTAAAATAGTCCTATTTAATAGTATTAATTACAAAAATACGGTGATTTTATTAGATTTTAAACCAAAAACCTCGAGCCGATCTCGAGCTTTTTGTCGAGCCGAGCATTGTCGAGCCGGTCTCGAGCCGAGCTCGAGCATAGGTAAAAAAAGTCAATCCTTGCTCGAGATCGTAAATGCTCAACTCGACTCGGTTCGTTTGCAACCCTACAGTAGGATTTCTATGTTTCCTATTTCTTTGCTATTGTTATTGCTTTTATATTCTAGGTTCTCTATTTTATTTGTCACATAAAATTCAGTCCAGACGGATTAGTTTTTAGTAATTTTTTACTGCAATTGTCAATTCTGGTTTTCTGATGTACCAGGAATATTTTTAATCTTGAAGCTAGTATATGTTTAAATCTTAATATATACAAACCAAATATTATTAGAAATATATGCACCGAAACTTTAAGAAAGTATTGAATTAACACTTTTCAAAATATTTTATTTTCGTGTTTGTACTGTATTTGTAGTCAGATTATTTGACAATGACGGATCCTAATACAAAAAAGGTATATCGTCCTGCTTACTTACGAAAGGTAAGAAATAGTTTGGTTCTCTTTTGAGGTTGTATAATGAAATATTGAGTGATTAATTATTTTGTGTATAAAATTACTCAGGAGGACCTTGAAAAAGCCATGGCTGCATTTGTAGAACCAAAACATAGACACGCTGTTCAGGTAATTTACGTTGTTATTGTTGTTGTTGTGTTGACTTCTTACACTTTGGTAGTTTTGATTTGTATGTATGGCTTTGGTAGGTTGCAGCACTTGAAGATATAATACAGGAAATGAAGGTCAGTGACGATTAGACTACTCACTACTCATTTAGCGTACTTGTACCTTTTGGGTCTTGGTATAGCGTTAGTTAAAAGACAATTTTTAAATAGAACCATACATACACATATTATAAGTGTTACAATCAATCGAAAGGGTGTATTTTTCTCTAGAAATTCTTGTCAATATTAATGTTATAGTATTCATCCTTGCAGGATAGCTCAATTTCCAAGTCAAATGATGTACTTTTTGTAGGCCCTGGAATTACGTCTTGGACGTGGTATTCTGAGCATCAACCCTAATTAGTTGTTTGTTTATTACCTTTTCATTTTGAGTTGTTTGTTTCTATTAAAACATAACAAATTCATATTCCCAATTAGATAGCAGAATAATTTTATAAGCGTTGTTTGGTTTTCATAGTCTATTTGGATTAATATTTGTTGTGATTCTAAGTTATAGCATTCAGAATTTTTAGATATTAAATTTCTTGTTTATTATAAGATTTGCAATTATTTATTTTTTACTCTATATAAAAAATCAAGTTAGAAAAGTAGATGATAATGTATTATTATATTGTATTTAAATCAAAAATATTTTTTTAATCATAAGTGACCATTCTTTGATATTTAGTCCAATTTTTTGTCACACTTGAAAATTAATCCACTAACTGGACTAAATGCTGATTTTTGGTCAACTGACCGCCTAGAGCAGGTCATCTTTACCGGAAACTGACGTGGCCACTTACAAAAAAAAAAGAAAACTGAAGGTCACTGGACCAAAAATCAGCATTTAGTCCACTTAGTGAACTAATTTTCAAGTGTGATCCAAAACCGTACTAAAAGTCAAAGAGTGGTCACTTACCGGACTTAAAAAATAATTTTGTCGAGTTTAAAACTATTGGTATGTGTCATGATAATAAATTAAACTATAATTGGTCGTATAATGTAATCTGCAAAAAAATATTTCATAATATATAAAAGTGGAGTTATTTACATTTAATTTGTTTTAGAGATCGAATATACGCACCTCATTTATTTACGAGTTCACCCATAAAAAATTCAACAAAAATGTCAAAATTATCCCACAAACACTAAATACCCAAAATATACAATCTCCTCCAACCCTCCACAACCACTCAAACTCTTCCATTAGCGTCGCCCATCACACCGTCATCGCCACCGCCATAGCTGACGTACGTCATTGTGCCACCGCCAAACGAAAAAACGTTGGTGGGTAGTGAAAGGTAAGTGACGTATCTAGACGGTAAAAGGTAAAAATTAAATGAAAAATAGGGGTGTTCGTCTCTGGTTTCTCGAACAAACTCATGTGTTTGAACATTTTGATAAATAACAATAGAATAAAAACCTACAAGTATAAATAAGCAATAGAATAAAATAAAAACTTGCAATCTAAAATTAAAAATAAAAATAAATAGGGATTTTTTTTCTCCCAAACATTTCATTTTTATTTTTACCTATATCATATTTGTTTTTGGACAATTGCCTTCTAATTACACTTACTCGCCAAAAAACTACAATTATATTTTTAGCCCGGTATGTGACCACTCTTTGACTTTTAGTCCAGTTTTGGATCACACTTGAAAATTAGTCCACTAAGTGGACTAAATACTGATTTTTAGTCCAGTGACCTTCGATTTTCGATTTTTTTCGTAAGTGGCCACGTCAGCTTCCGCTAAAGATGACCTGCTCTAGGCGGTCACTGGAACAAAAACCAGCATTTAGTCCACTTAGTGGACTAATTTTCAAGTGTGACCAAAAACCGGACTAAATGTCAAAGAGTGGTCACTTATCGAACTAAAAAGATATTTTTGCCTTGTATTTAATATCAAATGACGCTTGAAAAGTAAATAATGTTATATATGAGGGCAACACTTATGTCAGGCGAAATTAACGGTTATGACATGTTAATCTGGGTTAAATCCAGATTCACATCAAAACCCGATTCACATCAAGGCTCGGTCCAAATTTCCTTTAAGAAATACACTGTAATTTATCTCATGTCAAATAACCTACAACAGCAAACACACCTCTCAATCATCACCTTCGTCGGGCCACCGCGCATGTGCGTATTTGCACGTGTCGTGTAATTCGACCAACAACCAAGATACGATCGATCGATCAACTTGTTAGGTTGGAAACGCAAAGCAACGAAGCGTCGTGATTTTGTGAAGGTGGCACGAGGTGTGTTTCGTTGTTATAGAACCACGAGAACTGATAATTGGTTGGTAAATACGCCTTTTAATTTGAGTAAGTTTTCTGTATGATGGCCACACGGTTCCCCTACAATGTGACGGAGCCCAAACCCGCTCCAAACCCAAACCTACTCAACAATTCGGGTTTTGTATAAAAGGAACAAATCGTTCCTATCTACTCATTTTTTCCTTCTTCCCTGCACTCTCCCTGCGATCGCAACACTAATCCTCAAAATATATCTCAACAAAAAGTCCAGCTGCCACCGCCCGCCACCGTCATGAAAGTACCACCGATTGACGAAGATTTAACGCAATAATTATTATCATCAATTTTTAATTCGAATCAATACTTTGTTTGTTTGAATCACAAACCTTCTTCTTCCGAGCCTCCGCGCAACTCCAAAATCAAATACAACATTGGTTACGGTACAATATATCCTTGTATTGCACCAAAACTCCAGAATCGTCATTGGATTAACAAAAAAATAATTTTGTAGAAGGTGGCAATTCCATTAGATATAGCAGTGGCGACAGCGGCGATGGGGCGGAGTAGACATCACTGGATACATTGAAAAATACGTTGTCGAATATTAGGAGGTTAGGCAGTCCAAGAGTAGGCAAAAATATCTTGCCCACACTAGGATCCCATTGGGCAGCGACGATGTTCGCAGGTACATTTGCAAGGTCCCTCTCGTAGTAAATGGTAAGTTCCAATAGAACGTCAGTTCGTTTTTGCCTATTACGATTTTGTTCATGACTGTAGTCTGTGGGATAATTCGACATTGCATATTTATTATAGAAACTGCTACTTTTTCTACAAATTATGTCACTTTACTTTACAAAAATTGTCACTTGTTAAATTATAAACTCCATTGCATCTACAAATTGGTATGATTTATCTATTCTTAGATGTGCAGTAATTTATTGGTTGAACAGTGCCACTATCTCAACAAACATTGTCACTTCTCTTTACAATGAACTGCCACTTTTATGTATGCTGAATTTTTTCGCATCTTCTTCCTTCTATTGAGATCTTGAATTTTACCCTTCTTTATCATTATAATTTCTTTCTTTCATTTTTTTTGTCTTTCTTAGTTTTTTTATTGGTCTCTTTTTTTCATATTTTTTTTCGATCACTCATTTCTTTTCATAACATGTCAACAATTTGAGTGGTTGTTCTAAACACTATCTTGTAATAAAATGATTTTGATCACAGTCTAATTATTTTAAGTTCTTAAAAGTATTGACGTGGGTTCTTTTTTTTGTTCTTTCTAATTGTGTGTACATGACAGATGCAGTGGCAACAGGTTGTTTACTTGAGTGAGCATGAACCGGTGAAGAATCAATCAAAGAAAAATTGGAGATGGGAAAAAAGAAACATCACAAAACCGAACCCCTACTAAAAATGTTGATTTGAATAAGAAGATCGAGGTTAGAAAGAAGTCAGACACTAAGTCGAAAAGGAAAAAAAATCAAAAATTAGGTTTAGATTTGAATTTTTCTAAATGTGAAGGTATGGTACTTTGATGTAAAATGCTATTTTGATGTTAATGTAAGTATATTGTGAGGTGAAGATGTTGGAGATGTGTTCACTGTTATTGTAAGACCTTATTTTGGTTTTATCATAAAATAAATTACATAATAAACTAAAACTCATTAATTGCAAGTGCTATCTTTTTTGTTTTTGAGTCATTCTGTTATGCAAAAAGCGGTCACATTTCACTAAAATGTGTCACTTTTTGGTAGAAAAGTGTCACTTTATAAATTATATTACTATAACCAGGTTGCATTTAACTTATGTTTCGCCCAGAAAATAACCAAACCAAGAACACCTGCTTCTTCCTTGTATATCCTAACATGCTCCACCAAAAACACGTTAGAAAGGACCACCGGGGGATTTTCGGTGAAAACCTCTCCAATACTTAAGCCATTCAAGAATTTTTCTTTCGAAATAATTCAAGTGAGAAAGCTCAGAATGTCATACCTTTTCCAGCCTTGAGGCTGAGATATTTATAACCTTCACTGAGTAGGGCCTTTCCGAGATTCTGAAAATAAACCCGCGAATCTTGGACCGTTACTCGGGACGACCTGACCAAGAAGTTTCCTCACAAAGAGCGAGTCAGCTCTGTCACTAACTTCTCCAAATTCTCGACTCGACCTCCCAAAACTTTGTTCAAGGCTTCAGATCAGGTCAGGATAATTCTTATAAGGCCATAAGCTCGTCCTTTGTCTCCTTCTTTTTTTCCTGAAGCATTAGTTCAACTCATCCCAACAAGGTCTATTCGAGCTTTTTGGAAACTTGC
>BMAC01000356.1:564406-593401 GCA_014905375.1 Phtheirospermum japonicum | reverse complement strand
TTGAGGATGTGGTGTAACGCCTTGTATTCCACCCTGGCGGTTGCGATTCACAGCACGTCTCTTCAGGCGTCATGCTCTGACACGCATTAAATGCACAGATCCCGCCAAATCTTCTTCCTCAGAATAAATCATGCCTTTTGGGGATGGGCTGCGATACCTCAAATTCTACCTCAGCGTTTAAAATTCGCAACGTGTCCTTTCGAGTACTGTACTCTGACATGCCTTAAATGTACAGATCCCGCCGAATCTCCTTTTTCCTAAAAATTCGTTTTCAAAACCTATCACTTCCCTCTCTCCGTGGTTTATTCAACTTTCTCCTTTCCCCGCACTTGTTTTTTTCTCGAGAACTCCTTGCGCTTTTCTTTCTCCGATCAAGGCTTCTTCGAACTAGTTACTTTTTGTAGAGTTTTAGTGGTGTATATGGTTCATTGGCTCGGTATTATCGGATTTCGGTTGGTAGTATATGAATTGATTGGGTTTTTAGCTTGTTGGGGAATAAAGAGAAAACAGAAATAAAAGGAAACTAGATGAAACTACGACTAACAATGAAAGAAAATGCAAGTATTTAGAATGACTCGTGCGTATGTCTAATGGAAATAGCAAGCAAAAATGAAAACAAGCAACAAAAAACAATGTTTCACTAAGTAGAACTAAAACAACCTAAAGTACAACCATGCATGCATGATCTTGAAATTGAAAATAATGCAAATTAGCAAAAATTAAAAGCACCAATAAAATTTGACATGAAAGTTTAACTTTCCGAGAAACAACAAGAAACGAGGAGTAGATCTTGGATTCAACTTAAAACTATGCATGAAAACAAAACCCGTAATAAAGTATATGAAATACTCAAAATAACAACGATCAAGGACTCGATCTATGATCTTGGTGTGTCACTCATCTCGATTCCATGGACAAACCACAATAACTAACAAGAAATCTAAGAGATAAGGCAAAATTCATAAAATGAAGAACAAGCATGAAATTGAAGAACAAGCATGAAATTAAAAGAAACCTTACTTGAATTAAGATAAAGAAATAAAAACTTGAATGAAATTGCAATAAAATAAAATCCAAGGGAGGACTTGAATTCTTCTTGGGATTACAAACCCAAGGCAAAGTTTGAAATTAAATCTAAAAACCTAAGAGAGAGAAAATAAATCTAAAAACTAGAGAGTGAATTAATTCCAAACACATGCAAGAGTTTAGAGGAGAGTGGATCCTTTCTTTGGGTCAAGAGGTGGAATTTATATAGTTGTTTGTAGGGGCCAAATCGTTAAAATACCACAATTCCCGGATGTGCAGTCGATCGACTACGGTTCGGTCGATCGACTGACTGTCGATCGACTGTGGTCAGTCGATCGACTGTTGTGCTTCATCCATGCCCAACTACTGTCGAGCAGTCGATTTCAGAGCTTTTAGCCGATCTATGGTTCTCAGTCGATCGACTGGCAGTCGATTGACTACCCTGGTTCCAAGTGATTTTGCTACTGTCGAGCAGTCGATTTGTAAGTTGCAATAGATCGAGTTGTCGATCGACAGGAATGGCAGTCGATCGACTGCCCTGCTGCTCCCGGCTTAGTTTTCTCATTTTAGCATGGACATTGGGCCTCAATTCTTTGGCTTGAACCCTGGCATAAGAGTTTTAAGCTCAAAAACCCATGAATCAAATAAACTTCATCAACATTATTGATATAGGTCTTGAAACATTGAAACAGGAAAATAACCTAAAATCGAACAAAACTTCACTCAAAACTACTAAAAACGACACTAAACCCTAAATAAAAGTACGGGAAAAATGGCACAATTACATGCAAAACAACCACCCCACACTTATTGGTTTGTTTGTCCTCGAACAACGAAAAGAATCGAGAATGTACATGCAATAAACATTATGTAAGAAGAGAAATCCTTGTGCTTATACTAATTAATATGATGAAAGTATCAACATAAAACTCGTTATCTCCAACCATTTCTCGTATTACCCCTTCTCAAATGAAAACCAAATCGATGACTTCCTCACAAATGGAATTTCTTGAGGGAGTTCGCTCAAATCACACAAGTGTGTTTTTATATGGGACGTGCATACGCTCGAATCGGACAATGCATGCATCTCGTCAATATTTCACAAATTAAAAACTCAAAATCACCCATTGTACATGACCAAACAAGAATCGAAAGAGGTCTTTATTTCGGGTTGTAATGTTGGATCTTTGGTAAGGTATGGAATATTTGGATATAGTGGCTAACACACTATCAAACGCGATCAATAACACATACAACCCTAAATTTTTTGACCCCAAAGATTAAAATTGCTTCACCCTTACCAAATTACCAAGCTTTCATTCAAAACCCTTTTGTACACGCACACACTTTCCCGACTTTTATTTCACATAACTTAGAAGCTTTTCGAATTCGCTTCTTTTTACTAAACATAGCCCTTTTTAAAACATTAGGCTTTTCACTTGAACGCACGCTTGATCACTTTTCGTGATTTGTGTTCAAGTTTTATTTATTTATTTATTTGTATAAGGAACTCAAAACCTAAAACCCACAATTGATTTTCCTCACCTTTCTAGCCAACTAATAACATACACTCTCATCTCACAATATATGACGATATAAGAGCTGAAATCGAGCTCGGCTAACAAGAAACGGGGCATAGGCTCAAGGGGGCTCATTTGGAATATTTTAAGTAGCTTATATATTTGGATATGGCCGGAATAAGGGTGATATATGTGCCTCAATTATTAAAAGCGCAATTATTAAACGTCACTTCGCCAAGAATGCGTCACTTCACCAAGGCTCGAGTTAAGAAAGAAAAATCATGCTTTGTAAAACTCGGACCCTAACCACCTACCCACCCCACACTTAAATCATGTAATGCCCTCATTGCATTTAATGAAAAGTATGTAAAAGGAGGGTGAGATAGAAGCTTCCTAAATCGAGTGAGTTTGGGTCGAGCTTTGTTGGGTCCACTTAAGCATCCAAGTAAATCCAAGCGAAAAACGAGCATGGCATGTTTCCCCTGGCTCCATGAACGCTACTATCTCATCAAATCGGCAAAGGTTGGAGTGGAAAAGCAATACACTAAAAAGGAAAATTACACAAAGTCAAAAACACAAGAAAATATTTACATGAATCAAAACAAAACAAAATAAGGGCTAACAAGAACCAAAAGACAACAACATTTTTTTTAAAATTTTTTGAATGTTTTTGGATTTTTATAAAATAAGTAAGAAATGAAGAAAATAAAAGGAATAAATGAAAAGAACTTGGGTTGCCTCCCAAGAAGCGCTTGTTTTACGTCATTAGCTTGACGAACTCCTTTCTTGGTTATGTGGAGGTTGGGACGGGAGGGTCCACCAAAGCAAACACTTCCTTGTCGGGCGACAAGAGAAAGTCGTGACGATAGAGCTTGATCCGATGGCCACTGACTTGGAATCGTTCTTGAGTCTTGGGGTCGATCAAGGTTACCGCCCCACTTGGATTGACCTCTCCAATTGTATAGGGCCCCATCCACTTAGGCTTCGACTTGCCTGGATATAAGGTCAAACCGGCGTTGTAAAGCAAGACGGGCCTACCAACCTCAAGATATTTAGGGCCCATCCTCTCGTCATAGATTCGTCTCGCTCTTTCCTTGAAGAAGTGAGCATTTTCACATTGAAAGTTCCGAAACTCGTCTAACTCCTCTACTCGAAACATCCTCTCACGCCCGGTCCTCTTCATCTCGATTCACATTGGTAAAAGAATTAACCAGTTCGCTCTCTTCAAGATAATCTTAGAGTTTTTCAATGGGTTTCATTTCCCATCATCAACAACCTCCACCTCCCCCTCTAAAAAATCGTTTTTTCCCTCAAGGACACATATACAAGCTTTTTCACATAAATTGTTGGTACATTGAAGCGCAATTGACTCGTCGTTAGGAAAAAGAGTCTCATTACCCTCATCACAACCCGTAACTCAAGCTCCCTGATCAAACTCCTCCTTGCTCTCCTCCCCCATGGAAACTTGGTTACCCAACTCGTGAATCACGTCAATATGTAAGCAATCCACGTAGAAGGCGCTTGATGGAATCGATGACAAGTTAGCCATAGAAAACGTGACCGTGTCACCCGCTACGGACAACATGACATTTTTCTTCCCAACGTCTATCAAACATTCAGTTGTAACCATGAATGGGCGGCCTAGCAAGATAGTGTGATTGGAGCCAACATCCTTCACCATGCAACATCCAATACCACGAAGTCAACCGGAACCACGATTCCCCCGACTTGAACAAGAACATCCTTGACCACTCTCTTTGGGTGTCTAATTGACCGATCGGACAATTGTAAGAAAATGCGTGTCTCTTGTAAAGGAGGAAGGTTCAATTATTCATATAACAAAGACGGCATCAAATTAACACCCACCCTAGAATCAAGCATGCCATTAATGATGTTTCCATTTCTGAGTTTGTTATCAATACAAAACGAGCTGGGATCCATTCTCTTAAGAGCCTAGAGAGAAGGGTCACTAACCACGCTTGCCTCCTTAGATGGATAAACTATCTCATTCATAGTTCTCTCAAGCTTTTTGGGAGAAATCTTCTTGAAGAACGTAGAGTAAGCGGGAAAATTCCGAATGGCGTCTAATACGTCGGACAATAAACCATGGAGCTTTTAAAATTGGTTGTCCTTTGTAGTAATTTGTAGATGGGATGGATAGGGCATGGGGGCCTTAGAAATTGGTGCTTTGTAGGGATTTGAAGACTTGTGAAGGCCAACGGGAAGTTCCTTTGCCAACGTGGGGTCCACGGGTGTAGAATCGGGAAGAGTAAAAACACTCGGGATAACATCCACCTCCTCCTCGGATGGTGGGACATCCGTATTATCAACCACCCAATAACTTCGAAGGACCGTGATCGCATGGGATTGCGAAGGTTGACTCGGCAATCTTCCTTTCTCATGAGCTTGCTTTAACATATTCACGTCACTCGCTAATTGGCCCATCGTAACATCAAGAGCATTGAACTTAGCATCAAACGAGGTCAACATAATGGAAAATGATTACAATTATTTCATGATTTCCATGAGCTTCGGATCGGAGGGAGGAGTAGGAGCATTCATCGGTATGGCAGGCGAGATGGGCTCGTATTCGGAATTGCATAACCGAAATTCGAATGCATGCGGTTGCTTGGATGATACGGAGGATTGTGATTTGGCGGACGCATAAAAGGCAGCTTAGCTATACCGGGTCCCGATTGATACCCTTGAATCCCGCACACTTCCTCCGATTGAGGCATCAGCATATAGAAAGAGGGATTAGAAGGACAATAAATGGTATTATGACCAATCATTCCACATGATGTGCACGGGGGTCCGGGCTCAAGCTAGACAACTTAGCAACTTGAGCCTCCAAAGTCGCGATCTTATTGTCCTTCTCAAGCTCCTTAGGGGAAGACAATTAAGTCACTTCATTAGCACTCGAATATAATGCTCGGGAAGACTTTTGTTGAGAATATTTGGCCAAAGTGGTGAAAATCCTGAGAATCACTTAAGGAGGATGGATCTTCATATTACCCCCCGCCGACGTGTCCACCATGTATTGGAATTGTTGGTCCAACGCTTCATAGAAAAATTGAATTAAAAGCTCCTTCGGCATGCGATGATGTGGGCAGTTTGTGATAAGATCTTGGAAACGATCCCTAGTGGAGTGAAATAGCTCATTCTTCATTTATTTAAACGAATTAATCTTGACTCTCAACTCGGCCATCTTTTTCGTGGAATAGTAATAATCTAAGAATGTTGTCGAGAGCTCGTCCCATGTGTTAATGGAGTTGGAAGGAATACCCATGAACCACGACAATGCTTTATCTTGAAGAGCATACGAGAAACAACGGATTTGAAGATGCTTTAAGCTCATCATATTCGGGCGGTAGAAACTTGAGACATGCCATAAAAATTGTTGGATGAATTAGAGAGGGTCCTCCTTAGTGAAACCGTGAAAGATCGGAAGCTGCGCAAAATCAAGCAAATGGATATCAATAGCCATAACCTCAGGGGGAAGAGATACACAAGACGAAATAGTCGCCCCCACAAAGTCTTTGATAACCTCTTTCATAGAAAGGACGGGAGGAGCATATTGGGCATTAGGGATCATACCCCCAAACAAGGCATACGGATCGGGAGTGTCCTCATGAACCATATTATTGGCACCTCCATAACCCGGACCACCACACGAAGCCACCAAACCCAACATGGTTTGCACCATGCCCTCCCACGTTGGTTGACCATTGCCATTATCATTGTTGGCAACGTGGGTTGCACAATGCCCTCCCATGTTGCCAAAACCATTAAAACTCATCCCATTCACAACATGGTTTGCACCATGCCCTCCCACGTTGGGAATATTATCCCCATTGCCATGAGTAAGGAAATTGAAAGTAGTAGAGGGGTGAAGAAGGGGAGCGGTACCTTGGTGTGGGCCCGTGGCGTGTCCATGAGTGGTAAACCCACTACCTTGAATTCTAAAGTGTGACCGGGAGGGGTCGTGGGAATTGGAGTTGAAAGCCCGGGTTTATTGTTCAGCGGGGATGGATCGCCATAACAGGCTCAGGAACACTAGAGCATTGAGGGTTAACCTGTGGAGATTTCCCGTTGGGAGTAGGTAACGAGGTGGGAATTGGGAAATTAGACGCCATATCGGGAGTAGTGATCAAGGGAAGTCGTAAATGCCTTAAACAGTCGGGATTTGAAATGTAAGAAACCAACTCATTTTCAAGTGAATGAAGACCTTGCATACACTCAAAGAAAATGTCAAATACGAGAGAAAGCTAAAAACTCAAAGAAACTACAATCAATTCAAAAACCTTAACCAAGCCGAGTCACAATGGCGCCATTTTGTTTAGTGGTGAGTATTTATCTACTTCAGCCTCTTCCGCTTCTTCATCTTCCATTAATTTATCATCGCCCATTAATCTTTCATCCTCTGCGGTGCCATCGGCATTCGCTTCGGGTGGACAACACCACCCTCCTCCCCGTGATGACCGGGATAACATAGCCTCCACCATTAGTGACCAAACCCTACGGGAAATAATCTCCGATGACTTCACCTTCACAAACCCAGATTCCGGTGAGAGGGATTCCCGGTCTCCCCCGGGTCATTTAACCTTTTTTGTTGATTAATTCCAGGCAGGGTTGAGCCTCCCCGTCCATCCCTTCATTCTAGTGCTGTCTCGGATGTACCAGATTCTGGTGCATCATTTCGTACCCGACGCCTTTAGAATAATGGTAGGGTTTCACTTGGTTGCGCAGTTCTCTGGGCTTACACCCACGGCCCAATTATTTTATTCTTTATTCTAGGTCAAGAGCTCAACCTATGGCTTCATCTACCTATCCGCCCGAGCTGGTGTTCGGTTCTTGATCGGGAATCCTTCCTCCAATAAGGCCTGGAGGAAGAGATTCTTTTTTGTTTACTGCTCGGGTGATTGGGACTTCTCCCTCGTGCCTGTTAATACTCTCCCAGCTCAGGCTCACCTAACCAGAGGAGACCGACCTCATTCTCTGGAAAAAACTATCTATACCCTAAACCAAAACGTCTTCCACCTGTCCAAGCTCCTCACCTCAAATATCTGGAGCTTCTTCATCCAAGCGAGAGAGCGGCCCTTTGCCTCCCGAGATTGGTATACCAGCAGAGCCAAACAGCCCTATCTCTATTTTCTTTTTTTTTTTTTGGAACTTAACATCATGCCTGCAGATTCCCCTCCTGTTTTGCTTCTCTTTCCCCTTTTTTATTATATTATATTTTTTTCTTTTGTATTTTTACTTACTATGGTAAATCTCTTCTCCAGTCACCATGATGAAGAAAAAGATGGTTGCGCATCTCCAAGGAGCTACCTCTAACATCGGGAAGATCCCTCTCGGTGAAGCGAGAGCTACTGCCTCCGATGAGCTTGAACCCGTGCCCAAAACAGAGGGGGCGATCAAGCTAGAGGTGGCCAGTAGGTCACAAAGAGCTGATCAACCAGAAAGATGGGTCAGCCCTGCAATTGACCTAACCTTCCACCCCGATTCTGAAGAGGAGCAGGTGTTGGCTGCCCGCAAGAAGGCGCTCTAGCAAGGAGGTGGTCCCTATGGGGTCTAAGATAGTTACCCCCAACTAGAGCTTCTTCAACGGGTCTTCCATTCTAGACTGCCCAGGAGACGTGGCAGTTCACTTTATCAAAGAATAGTCCCCTTCCGTTGATCGTCAAGAGTTTGAGAAGTGGACGGATCACGAGCTGATAGAGTCCTTTTGCCAAGACGAGGCTAGGGTTAGGATTTATTAGTTCTATTCACCTTCACTTTTGCCTAATTATTATTTTACTTATCTTTTTTACCTTCTTCTATCATCTCCCTTTTTTTCTTTTCAGGCTACTATTAAGAGGGTTGCGCTAGTGTCGCGGGCCCAAGGTTTTTTGATGAACGCCAACCTGGCTAAGGAGAACGTGGCCCTGAAGGAAAGAGAATAAAGGCTTACAGATCATCTGAAGGAGAGGGTCGCTGAGCTAAAAACGGCCCAAGATGAGCTAAAGGTGGCCTAGGATAAACTGCGGAAGTCTCACAAGTTAGTGGGGAGATCCCGAGCAGAAGCGATCATCCAAATAGATTTGGGCAAGGAGAAAGCCATGGAAGCCCGATCTGAAGGTCACGCAGAAGGAGAGGCCAGAGATGAGCTGAGGGGCAATCCAACTCCTCAACTCAGAGGAAGGTCAGAGGCTTATCCAGGTAACCCGGGAGATGACTCTGAGAGCCTTCCTTAGTTCCATGGAGTTGTACGACATCCTCCTTCCTTAAGCCCAGGTCTACTATCACTACGGCATAGATTCTCAGGCGATGCGGTTTGCCAAAAACCCCTCCACTCCCATCAATCGCCTCGTCCCCTTGAAGGATTCTCCGGAGCCCACGAGCTTCTTATACGTCGCAGAGGATGACCAAATCCATCATCTCAGGGCCCCCGAGTCCATTGCACGCGTCTGCCAAACTTTCCTGAACTCCTCCTTCCCCCCCCCCCCCCCCCCCCCCCCCCTGAATAGTCGCTAAACTTGACTTTACCATCAACTGCATCTTCTCCTACCTTTGCCAACTTGGACGAGCTTCAAGGCATCACCCAATTTCATCAGGGATTCGGAGAGGTCACCAGGGTGACTGAGCAAGTCAGAGGAGAGCTGAACACTGAAGATTATGAGTCTTCAGTCGTTTTAGGCTTGGTTTTTTGCCTTTGTAGCTTGATCTATAAATTGTGGGCCTCTACCCTGAAACGATATTTGTCTTGTTTTTATTTTTATTTTTTATGCTTGTAAGGTTTCCGAAAATAGGGAAAACTCTAGTACTTTCTGTACTTTTTCTCTTCTATAAAACATGCTTTTTCTCTGCATACATGCATTATGGCTCCGCATTCTTTATCTGAAAAGGTTGAAAAGAAGAAGAAGAAGAAGAAGAAGAAGAAGAAGAAGAAGAAGAAGAAGAAGAAGAAGAAGAAGAAGAAGAAGAAGAAGAAGAAGAAGAAGAAGAAGAAGAAGAAGAAGAAGAAGAAGAAGAAGAAGAAGAAGAAGAAGAAGAAGAAGAAGAACCTTTGTTTCTTTAATGAAAACTTTCTCCTTTATGAAGAAAATGCTCAACTCCTCGAAAAGTTCTCTCAATTACGCAAACTCCTAGAAAGGAAGAGGCAGAAGAAACGCCATTACAAGTGTGAGTGGGCAGAGCTTTGTCAGCTCAACCATCCGCTCTAAGAGAAAATGACTAATCTACTTGAGTCAGTCTGTCGGTTAACCACCACCACCGGCAAAGCTCACTCTGACATCGAGCGAGCAGAAAAGTACCGCCAACGGCTTCATGAAACCAAGTGAGGGTTGTTGCATATTCGGCGAGTTCTAACTTCTGACAAAAGGTCCTCCTTGTTTCACTCGTGATGTTTTATATGATTTGGTTTTATCCCAATGTATTTCCGTGATTTTGACACTTTTCTGAATAATGCAAGCATTTCTTTGTTTCATGCATTGTAATTGGATTCACCAAGTTTACATAGTTTTTTATGCATCATGAAAAAATTCTTGCCCCAGGCATTTTTTTTTAGAGCATCCACCCTTTCGCCAATCAGAGCTGAAGATATAATAACAATCAGGTCAAGTTTTTTAGGACATCTGTCCTTTAGCCAATCAGGGCTGAAGATTTACTGACAATCAGGTCAGGTCTTTGGGGCATTCGCTCTTAGCCAACCAGGGCTAAAAATTACTGACAATCAAGTCAAGT
The DNA here is from genome assembly GCA_014905375.1 of Phtheirospermum japonicum. Lineage (NCBI taxonomy): Eukaryota > Viridiplantae > Streptophyta > Magnoliopsida > Lamiales > Orobanchaceae > Phtheirospermum > Phtheirospermum japonicum. The sequence goes on along the minus strand of BMAC01000356.1, from coordinate 583,130 downwards.
TTTTGGGGCATCCGCCCATAGCCAATCAGGGCTGACAATCAGGTCAAGTTTTTTAGGGCATCATCCCTTTAGCCAGTCAAGGCTGAAGATTTGCTGACAATCAGGTCAGGTCTTTGGGGCATCCGCCCTTAGCCAATCAGGTCTAAAAATTACTGACAATCAGGTCAGATTTTTGGGGCATCCGCCCTTAGCCAATTAGGGTTAAAATTTACTGACAATCAGGTCAGGTTGCGATAAAACACAGATAAATTCAAACCACTATTTATAAAATAAGTTTATGCATTAACCTTACACATAGTATTTTCGTAAGTTCGTTATATTCCATGCCCGCGACAATCTAACCCCATCTAATTTCTCTAATTCGTAAGCTCCACCAGCGAGGACTTTCATGACCTTATATGGACCTTTCCATGTAAAATCCTGTTTCCCTTTAACCTTTACCAAATCAGCTCTACGAAGGACCAGAACTCCTACCTGAAAGTATCTTTTAACCATTAACTTATTATAAGTTTCCCTAACTCGACCTCTCATATGTTCCATCCTTACAACAGCTTGCTCTCTCTTCTCCTCCGCCAGATCTAGCGCGTCTTGTATCAGTAGATCATTCCGTTCCTCATTAAAGCTCTGTACTCTGTGGGTTTCCATGCTTATTTCTGCAGGGATCACGGCATCTATGCCGTACACCAAATTGAACGGTGTCTCTCCTGTGCTATCTTTAGGATTGGTTTGGTACGCCCATAGATTCGAACTAAGCTCCTCTACCCACTTGCCACCTGACCTTTCCAGGCGCGCTTTAATTCCTTACACCAGAATGCGATTGGTTACCTCTACTTAGCCATTCACCTGGGGATGATATACCGATGAAATGTTGTTCTATTTTAATCTTAATACACTAGGCTCAAATCCGAGCTCCCATGAACTGCGTGCCATTATCTGACACCAAGATCCTTTGGACACCAAATCGGCACACAACATTTTTTCACAAGAAACCCATTACTGCCTCCTCCGTAATTTTTGCCAAAGCTTCAGCTTCCACCCATTTACTGAAATAGTCTATAGCCACTATCAGAAACTTTTTCTGAGATGGGGATGTGGGGAAAGGTCCAACCAGATCTATCCCGCATTTTGCAAAGAGGAAGGGAGAGCTCATTGTCATGAGCTCTTCTGCAGTTCAATGCATTAGGGGGGAGTTCTTTTGGCACTTGTTACATTTTCTCACAAAGTCTTCCGCATCCTTCCTCAACTGTGGCCAAAAATAGCCAGATCTCATTATCTTACTTAATAGAGTCCTAGCGCCCATGTGGTTGCCGCAGCACCTGATAGGCGAGGAATTGTACGATAATTAATGGTTTAATTCCTATGTATTTATGTGCTTAATATTCTTATATAAGTTTATTTCTCGCATATTTGTTATTATGAGTAGTCGAGCACCGATTGTATATTTCTTTTTATTTTGCAGTATTTGGTGCTATATTAAGTGAATGATGTTTCACAAGGAAGTCGAGAGACGAGGATCAGCTAATCGATGAAAGAAACCCAACGAGTCAGGAGGTTGTGACGATGGCTCGCATCTATGCCGAGGTTGGTTTGCGTCGGTCGACGCCCTGGATGATAATTTGCTTTCAGTCGCGTCGATCATGCACGCGTCAGTCGACGCCCAGTCAACGAGAAGCTGCAGTAGCGTCGATTCAAGGTCCGTCAGTCGATGCTATGTCGACGGGAACTCTCTATTACGACGATTGGAGGTGCGTCGTTCGACGCACATGCCGGAAGACGCGGTCGGATGATGCGCGTCGATGCCTACGGCTGGCACGCGTCGGTCGACGCCCGTCGATGCGGTGCTGCTGGGCTATTTTTGGAAGAAATCTTGTGCGGCAAGAAATAGGAATCCTATATAAACTCGTCCTAAATCCATCAAAACAGATATGAACACAATCCTAGGGTTCCTAGGCTTGAAGAGGGGATCCCAATTCAACCATCCATCAAGAGCTTGAAGATTGAAGACTCAAGATTCAAGATCTAAGCTTCCTTATCCTCTTTATCTTAGAATTATGATTCTCTTCTTATTGATTTTTCTTTTACTGTCTCATGAACTCCATTAGTGAGTAGTTGTTTTATCTAGTTCTAGGGATGTTAAAACCCTTGTGAAACTATGTTCTAATTAATTTATGCAATATTGTCTTTCGTTCTTCATATGCGGTTGCTTGTGTTGTTCTATTTTCAATTTATGATTGCTTAATTCTTAATTTGGCTTGATCACCTAGATTAGGGATTGGTTATCTATTGTTAGAAATAGGATTGCTTCCCGTGTAATTGTCATAATTACTATTTCTCTGAAGCAACTAATGATTGCGAATCGTTAGGGACAACACAACATAGGTTGAATAAATCGAGCTTATGTGTTTATTGCCTAGATTAATCTATTTGATTGATTATTAATGCTGTTGTTGGGTTGAATCTAGAGAGCTTATTCTAGGTTATTCAATAATTAGAATCAATTAAAGAGCTTATTTTAATTGAGTAAACGGTAAGGGCAAATTCAAGTAGCAGAGGTTATTGCTACTTAGGGTTTTTAGTCGCATATGATGAATGGATTATGATATTGTGATTGGTTAGATGAGTGGAACAAGGGTGTAAACTGAACTAGAACTAGAGCTTTATTATTATTGGATTTTCCGTTAATTATTTTCTTGCTTTTTTTTAATTATTTGCTTATTTATTTCGTTAGTTAATTTAATTCACAATTCCTACCCCAATTATTTGTTTAAATAAAATACGAAATATCACAATCTAACCACACTCCTCGTAGGATCAACCCTTACTTATCACTACTACTAGTTGGTAGAGAAAATTTGAGGAAAAATAAATATTTAATTTGACGCTTAACGACGAGCAGTCAGCACCCCTCTTGAATTTCCTTGAGAACATGGGCGCCCTCTTTCGAGCTTAAGCACTGCAAAAGAGGTTGTCAAAACCCTCTTTTGAACAATTCTCCTTTTATTAGACAAAAATGAGACGACCTGATTCGCACGTTTGATGCCTCCTTCTTATTCTCAAGCAGTACCCCTTTGTCTAAATATACCTTGCTCGGGGAGCACCAATTTTTTTCTTCCTCCAGCGCGTTTATCTCCCCTTCCCCAAATTCGTGGTATGCCATGAGTAGGGTAATTATTCTCTCCTAATAATCTGTTGCTGAATTGGCCACCTTGGCTAAGTAATCAACTCTGCCACTCTCCTCCCTATAAATTTAAAGTACGTTTAAAGCTTTCATGGACTTTGCTAATTCATGAAACCGGGCTAAGTACTTCCGCATGTACTTGTCTTTCGCATCAAACTCTCCTCTTATCTGTTTATAGGCCAACTAGGAGTCTACTCGAGCACATATGCGCTCTTCCACGAGCTCTATGGCCATCTGAATCCCTCTTAGAAGGGCCTCGTACTCTGCACCATTGTTGGAAAGGGGATAGTTCATTCGTACCGCGTATTCCGTAGTCACGCCTTCGCGATTTACCAGAACTATTCCCGCACCACAACACAAACTTCCAACCGATCCATCGGTATATATTTCCCATTCCTTCTCTTCCTCAGGAGAGATGGTCATCTCCTGCATGAAATCAACCAATGCTTAGGCTTTAATCGCGTTTTGCCCTTCGAAATTGATGTCGAATTCGCTGAGCTCAATTATCTATTTCACTAAACGCCCTGAAACCTCTGGTTTACTCATGATTTCTTTCAGAGGTAGATTAGTTCTGATCACTATCTCATGTGCAAGAAAATAGAGGCGGAGCTTCTGAGTCGTCCCGACCAGAGCTAGCATGGCCCATTCTATATCCACATACCGGAGCTCGGCATCATGTAACACCTTGCTCCAATAATATACTGGTTTTTGCACCTTGACTTCTTCTCTAATCAAAATCATACTCACGGATTACCTCCCCACAGATAAGTATAAAATCAAAGGCTCTCCCTGGACTAGCTTGGTAAGTAGCGACATGCTGACCAGATGTTCTTTTAATTTTTGAAATGCTTCCTGTCATTCTTCATCCCATTTAAATCGTGCCTTCTTTTGCAAGGCTTGAAAAAACAGTCAGCTCTTTTCCACCGAGCGCGAAACAAACCTGCTCAGAGTCGCTATCCGACCTGCCAAGCATTGCATTTCCTTGACATTCTTCGGAGTTTGAATATCCCTAATGGCTTTAACCTTCTCTGGATTAGCCTATATTCCCCTCTCTATGACCATATAACCCAGGAACTTTTCAGCTCTTACCCCAAATGCGCATTTCTTGGGGTTGAGCTTCATTCTATATACCTCAATATTGCGACCGAGCTAGGTTTTGAACATTTTATCTACTAGCCGTTGATACGTGGCTCCCGCATTCTTGAGCCCAAATGGCATGACCACGTAGCAATAAGTTCCTCTCGGGTTATAAAACTGACTCGTTTCCAATCCTCTTCAGCCAGCCTGATCTGGTGATATCCTTGCGAGGCATCCATCATGCTAAGCAATTCACAGCCTGAGGTGGAATCTACAAGGTGGTCTATCCCCAGCAGCGGGTAGTGGTCTTTGGGCAGGCGCGATTGAGGTCTCTGAAGTCAATGCACATCCGCCAGTCATCCTGAGTCTTTGGTACCAGCACCGCATTATAAAGCCATTCTAGAAATTGTATATTCTGAATGTGCTTAGCTCGCAACAATTTTTTTCTACTTCTGCCTCCATAATAGCTTCCTTCTTGGGACCAAAATTGCGCTTCCTTTGTTTTAGTGGCTTCACCGTGGAGCTGATGTTGAGGTGATGCTCAGCTATTGCCGTGTCTATCCCTACCAAGTCCTGGGGAGACCAGGCAAAGACACCCGCGCTATTTCTTAAGAGGGTCACAAGCTCCACCAACACCTCGGGGCTTAGGGTCGTTCCCACTTGTACAGTTCGGCTATCATCCCCCGGTACGATCTCTACCGTCATCAAGCTTTCCTCGCATTGGTCCAGCTCAGGTGCGGTGGTCATCTTTGTCCTGAGATTTTTGGATCTCCTTATCTTTTCATCTCTTCGAATACTATCCACGTATGCTCTACGAGACGCATATTGGTCTCCTCGAACCTCACCTACCCCTTCCTGAATAGGGAGTATCATCTTCATATGGTATACAGAGATCACCGCTTGGAATTGACTTAAAGATGGCCAGCCAAGCATAGTATTGTATGAAGATGGGGCGTCCACCACCAAGAAGCACACCGACTTGGTCTTCCTGAATGGCTCATCCCCTAACGTGACTAAGAGATTCACTGCTCCCAATAGGCGTACTGCTCCCCCAGTAAAACCTACTAATGAGGTGGTGACCTCCTCCAACTCCAATTCCAAGTTTAACTTCTTAAAGCAGTCATAAAATGAAATATCTGTCGAGCATCCTTTGTCCACAAATATTCTTCGCACGTTATAATTAGTTACAGTAGTTGTTATCACTAAAGCATCCGTATGGGGTGCCAAAATGTCGTTCTCATCCTCTAAGCCAAAACAAATGTTCGGTCTCGAGACTAACTGTCTCGCTTCTTGCATCTTTCTCGACAGACCTTTTATAGCTTGCACATAGCTGTTCTGGGTGCGTCATGAATGCTCATCCCATTCTCTGCATATGATCATCTGAATCTCTCCTCTGATCTCCTGAGACCGGTTATCCCTTTTCTTGTATTCACGGGTGCCACCTCGCTCTTGTATGGTCATTTGATACCAATCTCTCTTATAAGATTCAGATCCCGATCCTTCCTGCTTTGCTCGCATGAATTCATTGAGATGTCCCGCCTGCACCATTCGTTCTATCTTATCTTTTAGGTGTGTACATTAATCCGTGTCATGACCATACTCGTTATGGTATCGGAAGAATCGGTCGGACTTCTCCTTTTGCAGTTTTTTAGTGTATGTTCTCGGCCATTTGAGGTTAGGGTGTCTTTCAATAGCCTGGAGGATTTTGCCATGAGGTGAAGCCAGGGGTGTGTATCGATCAAACGAGGACGACCTTCCACTAGGTTAGTCCTGGGCTTCTTAACCAGAGTTTTATCATCTTTGTCAGGTCGTTCTCTTCGCTTTTCTCCATCATCTTTCATTTTCAGGGCCTCCTCCAAGTGGATATACTTCTCTGCCCTTTCCAAGAGCTCTCCAAATTTCAGCGCTGGATTAACTACCATCAATTGGAAGAACTCCCCCTTCCGGAGCCCTTGAGCAAGAGCTCCTCAGATGATTATGGCACCTCCAACTTGGCCTCTGTAAATCACTTGATATATCCGATCAGACTTTCACCCTCTCTCTGCTTCAAACTGAACAGCTCCAGCGGCATTTTCTGATACTTCATGCAACTAGTGAATTGGTGCAGGAATGCAGAATTGAACTCATCAGGATTGCTTATAGATCGGGGGGAGGCAACTGGCTAAACCAGAGCTGAGATGACTTTGTGAAGGTCGTGGGGAAGACCCGGCACATGACAACATCAGAAAATTTGTGTAAGGTAGTTGCGATCTCGAATTGGCTCAGGTGGTCCCATGGATCTGTTGTCCTATTATATTCGAAACACATAGATCGGTAAGAGGCTGGTAAATCATCCTGCATGACAGCCTCCGTGAATGGGTTGCTTCTCCGTTCTTAGCCTGCGGCTATGCCCGCCATCTTTTTTTTTACTTCCCTGACCTCCCTTTGCAGATTCTGCATCTGCTCCGTGAGGTCTGGGTTGGTTTTGCTTGAAGTGTCGTTGTCTGAGGCAGAAAAGCTCTCCTCCTCTTCCTAAGATGGAGCTCTGGCTTTGCGCTGGGCAGTCCTAGGTGGCTCCGTCTCTGGTGGCTGGGTTGCTTTGGGAGGGGGTATTGAAAACTCAGCGAATTTCTTTTTTACGGTTGCCTCTACTGCCTTACCGATGAGGTTAGATATTTGCCGCAGAAAAGATTCGTTCAGTAATCCGCCCTCGACCTGTGAAGCTCCCCCTGGACAGGGTTGCAACGCGCTGGGCCTGGTTGTTGTCGATGATCCTACTGTCTCTGGCATCCCCATTGGCGCGGCAGAACTTAGCGTTCCGCCCAGCTCCGCCACTAAGTTTCGCTTGAGTTCGTCTGATGCCATGCTTGTGTCTCACGTCTTAGCTTAGTTTCTCTCTTCGCACAGACGGCGCTAATTTTTTCGCCCAAAAAATAATCAAACCAAGAACACCTGCTTCTTCCTTGTATATCCTTACCTGCACCACCAAAAACACGTTAGATTGGACCACCGGGGGATTTCCGGTAGAAACCTCTCCGATACTAAGCCAGTCAAGGAGTTTTCTTATCGAAATAATTCAAGTGAGAAAGCTCAGAATGTCATTCCTTTTCCATCCTTGGGGCTGAGATATTTATAACCTTCACTGAGTGGGGCCTTTCCGAGATTCCGAAAACAAACCCGCAAATCTTGGGCCGTTACTCGAGATGACCTGACCAAGAAGTTTCCTCACAAAGAGTGAGTCAGATCTGCACTAACTTCTCCAAATTCTCGACCCGACCTCCCAAAACCTTGTTCAAGGCTTTAGATTAGGTCAGGATAATTCTTATAAAGCCATAAGCTCGTTCTTTGTCTCCGTTCTCTTTTCCTGAGGCATCAGTTCAACTCGTCCCAATCAGGTCTATTTGAGTTGTTTTGCGACTTGCCACCAGATTAGGTCGTACCAACTCATATGTGACACTTTACATTATATTATAACGAAGATTTTAAGTCACTTTCTCAATTAATACGGTCAATTTTTTTTACCAAAAAGTACCACTTTTATAAATTATATTATGTGTCACTTTTCCACATAAAAGTGTTACTTTTGAACTGAAGACTACGACTTTTTGCGCTAAAACTATCACCAAGCAAGTACAATATAAATACATCAAATATAATTACCAGACTAAGATTGCCTAACATGTTTCAAAATATCATAACCAATCATCCAACTCACATTTACCGATAGCATGATCAATCATAGTAAGCCAAACAAAAAGTAAACTTCAAACTGATAATAATGTCACTTTTTAAGATATTACCGTCACCTTGACACTAAAAAATCTCACTTTTGCACTAATATATTACTTAAGCAAAACCAATAGTTTACAAATAAAATACACTAAAGTTCTCGTCTATTCCACATCTCATCTTGAATTCTTTTACAATCTTGACATCCTCGTTCTTTTTTAGAATTTCTACTTTGCGCCGCTCTTCCTAAGAAGTAAAAATACATTATGAATGTCCTCGCAAGTTATTACAAACATTTTGTTCCTATCGATTTTCAACACTCAACTCGTCCCATTAAAATTCACAACCAACCACCTCTACATGTGTGTAGGCAGCAATTTCACTCTAGTCTTCAATAGCACACCAAAATTTATTTCTTGGGTGTCCTCTTTCTATTTAAGTGAAATTGCTTCCACTGATTCGGCTAAACTTTGAGTTCTACAAGTCAAAGCGAAGTTTCTGCCAAAAAAAATGTGTATATATATGTATCAGACTATTTCAATATACATATCATATTCTGCAGGAAATAAGTGACAAACATAATGCAAAAAGTGATAATTTCATAGCAAAAAGTAACAGTTTTTATGGAAAGAAAAATCAACAGTTTCGATATCATCATAACTTCATACTCATGAAGTAAAACTCAAGAAAATATATATTATATTTATAAATAAATTACGAATGCGCGGAACATGAGCAATAAAAGACCGTCAAATGAAGCAAGTTTCAAATATATCATATAACAATGACAATACATCAAAATAAGCCTCTATCATAACATAACCCTTGTTTGTGGATGCATGTGGTTTATAGTTTTGCAGGTCAATATCTATCATGGACATGAATCAATCAAACCATATCGCAATTAAACAAAACAATAAAAGAATTAGTCCATGCAATTAAGAAATAGGGTATTTCTCTTTATTGCAACATTTTCATCATTAAGAGGCATTAACAGGGACAAATTCTTCAAAAATATGAGCATCCACACAAAAAAAACTCATTGAGGCATTTTCACAAACATATAGAATCAAAAATAACCCACCGATTATAATCAGTAAATGATCAATGCCCATAGGTTTGTGATCATGATGCAAACTAGAAGCGAAACGGATTCGACTTCAAATTTATTTTCTTTAAAAAAAATCATTTTGAAACCCTCTGCAAGAATCATATTAATTTAAATCTTAAATCAAATCTAATCACCTCTACAAGTTAATGAAGATAAAATTGAACACTTGAATTTGCAAAATCTATAAATAAATTAAAAATTAAAACTGCTGAAATGACTTTGGAATACGGGGATTGAGAATCTTGGTTGACAACCACAATCGTCGATTTCGAAGAACCAAATACGATGCGGCGACAATAATGACAAGTCACACCTTCTCCATCAAGGATAATAAAATATCAAGACACCTTTTAATTGGTGCACACCTCTCGATGGAGAAACAGAGAAAGCAACATGATGAGAACTTGGAGGTGGTGGGTGGTGGTGTCTCGATGGAGAACTATATTTGTTTTTACAAAGTCAAAGAGAGAGCGAGAGCGAGGGGTGGGGGGTGCGGAAACGCTAAAGAATTGTTGTGTGATTCTTCTCTTCTCCCCTTTTATATGGATCTGACAGTTGGACGGGTGGGTCAAAGTCTGAGTTCCGTCACACAATAAAAGACACGTGTGACCGTCATATTTGAGTGTTTGCCTTTGTGTTTTTATCGATTTTTTTTCGAGTTTTAAATAAAAACTCCCAAAAGAAAATAGCAAAAGCGTAAAATAAACCATATCCTTTCACTCTAGGCAACTGGGGTGGTTTTGACCCGGTTTGATAGAAAAATATCATCGAGCATGTGCGTATTTACACGTGTCGTGTTTTTCGACCAACAACCAAGATACGATCGATCGATCAAATTGTTTGGTTGGAAATGCAAAGCAACGAACGTCGTGATTTTTTGAAGGTGGCACGAGGTGTGTTTCATTGTTATAGAACCTCTAGAATTGGTAATTGATCGGTAAATACACCTTTTCTATTTTTTTATTATTTTAAATTAAAAAAAAACAAAGGGATCCTAATCCCCTCGAAAATTACCGAGGGGAACTAATTACCCCCGGAAATTTCAGAAGCGAAATACATCCCATTGGTATTTTCCAAGGGGAATTAGTTCCCCTCAGTAATTTTCAGCGGGGACTAGGATCCCCTCGGCTTTTTTAAATTAAAAAAAATCAAAAACAAATTATAAAAGCATAAAAATAAACAATATCCTATCATTTTAGGCATGTGTGGTGATTTTTACCCGGTTTTGATAGAAAAATATTACCGAGCATGTGCGTATTAACACGTGTCGTGTAATAATACCAATAACCAAGATACGATCGATCGATCAAATTTTTAGGTTGGAAGCGCAAAGCAACAGAGTGTCATGATCTTGTGAAGGTGGCATGAGGTGTGTTCATTGTTATAGAACCACCATAATTGGTAATTGATCGGTAATATGCCTTTTCAAAAAAATTTCGAATTTTAAAAAATTGAAAAACATAGAAAAAGCATAAAAATAAACCATATCCTATCGTTTTAGGCACGTGGGGTGGTTTTAACCCGGTTTCGATAAAAAAATATCACCGAGCATGTGCGTATTTACACGTGTCGTGTAATTCGACCAACAACTAGAATATGATCGATCGATGAACTTGTTAGGTTGAAACGCAAAGCAACGAAGCGTCGTGATTTTGTGAAGATGGCAAGAGGTGTGTTTTGTTGTTATAGAACCATGAGAATTATTAATTGATCGATAAATATGCCTTTTCGATTTTTTTTTACTTTTTTCAATTTTTAATTTAAAAAAAATGAGGGGATCTTATTCCCCATGAAAAATTGTCGAGGGGAACTAAATCCCCTCGGAATTACCGAATGGATTTTTCGATGGGCAGAATGCCTTCGGTTCTAAGCCCTATAGCAGCAGGCTAGTCCCCGCTGCCTCACTCTATTTCTACGTAGAAAAAAAAAGAAAGAGAGAAAGGAAAGATCTGGCCGCCGTTCCACCCGCCTTCACCCGCCGTCAGACTTCGCCGCCAGCCGTTTCGCTAATCGCCAGTCCACCCGCCTTCACTCGCCGTTGCCGCCAAGGGGTTTTTTCAGAAAATATTTTTTTATGAATTAATTTGTGTTTCTTTGATTTATTTAGAAGTAACAGATTAATTAGGGTTAATTTTAGGTATTGTTGTATAATTAGGATTGATTTTAGGGATTATTATATAATTAGGATTTAATTTAAGAATAATTATATAATTAGGGTTTAATTTATGGATAATTATATAATTTAGGGTTTAGTTTAGGAATTATTGTATAATTAGGGTTTAATTTAGAGACTATTGTAAAAATAGGGTTTAATTTAGGAACAATTATAAAATCAGGATTTAATTTAGTAATAAATATATAATTAGGGTTTAATGGGATAATTATATTATTATGGTTTTAACTTAGAAGAAATTATATAATTAGGGTTTAATTTAAAAATAATTATATAATTAGGGTTTAATTTAGATATAATTATATAATTAGGGTTTAATTTAGGAATAAATATATAATTAGGGTTCAATATAGAGATTATTGTATAATTATGGTTTAATTTAGGAATATGAATTATGGTTTAATTTAGAAATAATTATATAATTAGGGTTTTTTTAGTTCAATTAGGGTTCGATTATGCAATTAGGGTTTGTTAGTGTTCATTAAGGGCCCAATTATGAAATTATCTTATAAATGTATGCGATGGTGGTTTTTAAATTCCGTGGTGATCGGTTATGTTAATTTAATGTATGTTATGGTTTGTTGTTATGGTTTAATTGTGATTGATTGATGTTGTGATTATCTAGGTAGACGTTGCGTACGATGCCGGCTGGGAGGTTTTGTCCCTTCTGTTGAAGGTGGTTTTGAAATACCGTGGTGATCGGTACGTGGATGTTGTGTTTAACATATGTGTTATTTTGTAAATATTATTTACATGTTATGATATATATACTGGTATTTTTGCAAAATGCTCATATTATATATACTTTTATTAGATGGCGAGAGGTCGTGAACGCGGATCTAACCTAGGTTGATCGAATATGGGGCCGACTAATCATTTAGCTGATTTTGATGATGTTTGCGTAGGCATTGGTACTGATCATTCGGTGCCAACCAAAGATACCACCACATCGACACCGACACTAACACTGACACCGTCCGATGCGGGTACATCCCGACAGGACCTGGGCCCACAATAGAGGCGATACCTTATTTATATCACCGGGAAGAAGTAAGTAAATTAATAATTTTAAAATTGTAGTCATTGTTATTATTAATTTATATTTGTAACCACAAATAGAATTACAGGCTACATAGAAGGGAGGTTAGGCTGACTAACATATTCCGGAAGATCATGGAGAAGAAGCTCCATCCCGCCGCTTGGCAGTTTAAGGCAGTCCCTAAGGAGACATGTCGATTCTGGTGGGACATGTTTCAGGTAATTATTATTTTGTGTCCAAAATGATTAATCTTTATTGTATCTTGAGAATCATGTATCAATTGAATTGTAATTATTATTTTGTTGTGTAGGAGATTTGTTATTGGGGCATGAAGCGAGAATTGTTGGTCCTGTGTAATACAGGTGGATGTATCCTTTCGAGAGGTATCTTCGCAAGTTGAAAAATAATGTAAGGAATAAAGCGTGTGTAGTGCAGAAACAGCATTCTAGAACAGAGCATCCTGGTGCATCTAGAAGGGTATTTAAAATACTGTTCTGGATTAGACTTTCCAAAACGGTTTTTGAAATTACCGTTCTGGATAGACGATTTTCCAGAACGGTATTCAAATACCGTTCTGGAATGTAGACATTTCAGAACGGTTATTGAAAAACCATTCTGAATTATGAGTCAATCCAGAACGGTATTTAAATAACGTTCTGGAAAGTGTACAATCCAGAACAGTATTTTAATACCGTTCTGGAATGTTCGTCAATCCAGAACGGTATTAAAAAACCGTTCTTGAATGTCTTTAAAAAAAAAATTCCAATATTTTCACAATCTCAGCGCGGGTAAATGAAGCGGCTAGTGAAATATTTTCACAACTGGGTTTTTTAATTTGCCTTTAACTAAAATATAAACCCGTCTTCTCTCTCTCTCTCCCCCTCTCTCCAAATCCCTAATCGGATCCAGCCACCAGTCGCCATCCCGGCAACTTCCTCTCCCACCTCACTTCCACCATCCGCCATGGCCTCTCCCAGCGCCGCCCTTGGCTGGAGCTCTGAGACCTCTCAAAGCCTCTTCCCGTTGAACCACCTGGGAGCTCAATTTATGGATTTCGAGGCTCAGTTCGATCGCGAGCACTTCGTCATCGGTTAGGTTTTCCTTTTTATTTTTTTTGCGGCACGAGATTTTTGTTAGGGTTTTTCTGGGTGGGTTGAGAATTGAGGGGACGAAGGGATAGGAACGGGATTTTGGGGGTTGTGGGAGGAGATTAGGGGAACGGGGATGTGCAGATCCAATTTTCAGTTATTTTTCATAAAACTAGTTATGATTGGTTGTTTAATTGTATTTCAGGTTTTGAGTAACACTAAAGAGCTAAAGCAGAATTTGAAAGACTCTATTAGAAACCAGTCTGATTTGTTCAAAGATGGAGGTCTTGGAACAGATAAAGTCCGTAATTGTATTTGTTTAGTATTGCTGCGTCTTTTTTCTCTTTTCATATTGGATGCAACATATATGTTATAGGTGAAATTCGGCACGACTGGTTGGAGAGAAAGGTATTACAAAGAAAAATTTGCTGCTCAAACCGCTCACGACATTGAAGCGACGAGAAAAGATTTGGTTTGTAGAGTTGTTAATAAAGATTTACTATTAATTTCCAAGTTTCTTAATTTCTTTTGGTTTTATTAAGATGTGTTTTGTTTTTGTTTTTCTTTAACTTCCAATTATTAGGTTGCGAAGTATGGCGAAGGCCTCTGTTGGGTTCTGCTATATTACTTTTCTGGAGTTCCTTCATGGACTTGGTATACCATATCTTCCTTTACTATTTTTGAGATTTAATTTGAATTACATATGAAAAATATTTTTACATTCTGCTCGAATATTATTAGGTATTATCCATTTCACTATGGCCCGTTGGCATCGGATTTAAAAGGGCTGTCTCAGACAAAGGTTAAGTTTCAGAGAGGTTTGCCCTTCAAACCATTTGATCAACTGATGGGTGTACTTCCTCCTAGGAGGTATAATTTATTGAACTAATTGTTTTTTTGTTTTTTTTTCATGTTTGTCTACATGATTTCCCCCTCTGATATTTGGAGATTTGTGTATACAGTGCTCATGCGTTGCCTTCGGCATACAAAGGATTAATGATTGATCAAAATTCCAATATTATTGACTTTAATCCGACGGGTTAGTCATGTTCAAATCACATTTTGTACTTTGTAATTATTGCCTTCTGAGAAGGGACAATTTTTTTAATTTAATTTTTTGAACTTTCCTAATTAATACTCAGAATTTGAGACGGACACTGATGGGAAGAGATTTCTGTGGCAGGTAATCCATAGATTTTTATGAGGCTAAATTTATTAATATTTATGGTTGATAATAATTATGTTTGATTTTTTTCCTGAAGGGTATCAGCAAGCTTCCTTTTATAGAGGAAGAACGGCTTCTTACTGAGACGAAGAAACTCGAAAATGATCTGAAGGTGTAATTTTATTTATTAGATGCTCCTTTGTCTCATTTTGAATCAACTCCTTCGATCTGCTCTGTTATAAATAGGATTACGAGAAAACGAGGAATTCGGAGTCTCTTGACCGGTTATTTGTGAGTTGCTCGAGCAAAGAGAGTCAGCTTGTTTTGCACAACGGGACTAAAATGGCGTCGAAGAAGATTAAGGACGTACTAGCAATGGAGAGTCCTATGTAAGTAAGGTTTATGCATTAATTAACCGTTTCAAAGCATGTATGGAACTTGAATGTATCGTTGTCTAATATATTTCAGAGAAGGGATTAATGGTACTATACATCTTATGCTCGAGGACTTTAACAAGGGGGGAGATGCGAGAACTGATTTGTAAGCAAAACAAATAATTAATGTGGTTTTGGTTTGCAAATATAATTTTGGTGTAATGTATTTTTCTTGATGATCAGGTGTTTGTTCTATGAGATAGATCGAAGTTGTCGTCTCGTTCCCCGGCTTCTTGAACGCGTAAATATACCAGAGAAGGTAACTTATTTATTTCATCTGTTGTGTAARCATTAAGGGAGTGTTTGTTAATTACTAAATAAAATAGTGTCAAGTCGGTTTRTGGCTGGAAAAATAAAGTTTTTCGTATCTTCCTAAAATGKCCTTGTGCTTTGCAGACGGTGAACGAGGATGACATAGTGGAAACCACTCTCTGGCATGAAGCAAATTATGGCAACAGGTACAATGCTTACCCACCCCTAAAAATGTCGTGTTTTTTCCATTTTTAGATTTCTTTTAATTTAAATATCCGGTCTTACAGGTTTCAAAATTGGAGACCGATACCCGAACATAAATTGGAAGCTAGGTCACAAAACCCTAATAAACTTCTAATATTTTTGCTTCACATATATTTTTGCTTAACAACACAGGTCTRAAATTAGCATTTCATAGACAAGAAATGAATGAGTGGAGTCCTTAAGTKTTTGAGCTTCTTACCCAATAATAACCACATGGATGCCATATATTGAATCTTTAGGACTTGGAGGGTTTYTTAAATCTTGATTGCAAACAAGAATTGCACTATACTGGTGGTAAAACCATTAAATATCTTAACATTAATATATGATAAATCWTAGATAATTTGTTTAATTGGAATTGAGGACTTTGAGCTTGTTYAGTTTTGTCAAGGGCATCAATGTTGATAATTTCTTAATGGTGATTGTCCAGCATTCACTTTTTGTAAGAAAAATATAAAACTCACCAATGATCATATAACATGCTATTTTTGAAGTTATATAGTGCTTGACTTTAATGAATTTATTCTCTTTGGTACGTAGGGTGCAATCAACCTGTTGATGTRTYTTTATAAAAAGGAGTTTAGGGCTTTAGGTGTTATAAAAAGGTGTTTAGGGCTTTAGGTGGGTACTTGARTGATYGAAGCAAGGTATGCATATGTTGTCTGGAGGATTTTTTTTCTGCTACTCTTTGCCTCATTCTTATTAGTTTTGAGTCTTGATCTTATATTCTGCTTCTTTGTCTATCAAAGCATGGGTTTGTGTTGTGGTGTGAATTTCCTGTTAATCTTGAGTCTTTTGAACATATTGATTACAATCATCAAGATCTTTATGAATCAAATCAAAAGCCAACAATGATATTCACTTGATATAGTTTTATTTCCATGAAATAAAACTAAACCATGTGAATTTCACAATTGAATAATCATTACTTGTGAATCCCAATGTCTTTTGTAARTGTCCCAAAAATCATGATGAAACATTGAAGATGAAATTACGATTTGACTTTAAACACATATATTTCTAAAACTTGTTATAGTTTTTCATAATAACACTGTTGGAAATTTGAAGGATTTCTCATCTTAATAATATATATACTTTCAGGATTATAGTCCCACAATAGTTGTGGCACTTGGGTACATTATGGAAAGCAAAATGTTCACTGCAATTTCATAAATATCCTCAAGAGAAATATGTAGCAAACCCAACCCTTTGAGAACAGGCTTCATTTTTTCTWAATAATTCAGGTTGACTTTCTGGAAATAAAATTAATCATTTAGTAACTATGTGAATGTAGTAACAGTGAACTAGCATAGCCTACACACAATTTTTATTATGTTCTATATAARTTTTTAGCAGTACATTCCGTGTAAATTGTTAAGCTTATGGTCTTTCCAATTTTAAGATTATTACTCTRTGAAGCTTTAATTTCCCTAACTAGACAAATAAGTAAAACTGAGCAAGAAGAGTGTGATAGTTCACTGATTATAAGAGTAGTGAATTCGTTTCCCCGCCCCCACCCCCACACCTTCTCCCTTTAAGAATATATTCATATCTAATGTATCCTAAGAGTTGCTCATTGCTTCTGAATTTTGAATCAGATTTTGGGTGAGGCTTATCAAGTTCTGAGTGATCCAGCACAAAGACAAGCTTTTGATGCTTATGGGAAATCAGGAATTTTAACGTCAGTTTATTTTGATATAATATAATATGACATATGTAGCTTTTTCATAACCATGATACTTTGTTGTAAAGATATGAGATAACACCCACTATTGAGAACTGCTTTTTGTCTATTTCCTTTCAGAGATTCGATTATTGATCCTGRAGTAATCTTTTCGATGCTATTCGGAAGTGAGATTTTTGAGGAATACATTGACCAACTCACCATGGCATCAAATGCTTCCTTGGATATAACTACAGAAGAAGCAGTTGATGTCAGAAAGTTGCAGGAAAAAATGCGAGTAAGAATCCTGATATAAAAAAAAAAACTATATCAAGTGAATATCATTGTATTTCCTTTCTCTTGTTACTTATTATCCTAAGATGCAATAACTGTAATTTTATCTTTCATTGGGGACGTGTTTGGATAGAGGTTTTTCAAATCTAAAGGATTTTAAAATGTTTTATTAATTTTACATTTCATGTTTGGTGTAATGTGGATTTGTGAAAATTATGTTGCTTGTTTGCAGGTACTTCTCGCATTGCTCGTCGTGTCCATGCTGACAGTGGCTCATTAGAGCTCGAGCAAAGGCGGRAGAAGCTGTAAATTAGCGTACGGGGCCGGACAACAGCTAAACMGAGTTCTAACATAGCTTTGTGYAGTGGTTCAAACTAACGAGTTAACTGAAGCAGTTATCAGTATGTCGCAGAACCTAGTGGGGAAGTCAACATATTAGACGGAGGGGCGGATTAAGTACTTTACTACCACGGGACGATCGCTGAGCGGCGTGAGCTGTGCAGGCAATTTTTTTTATGTATATGAATATGCAGGAAAAACTTGTTATCCGCAAGACTCATCCGTGCTTTCCATCTTTTAAGGCAGAGTTCACTGCATCTGTTCCTTTAACAAGAATTTAAGAAAATAATAGTCTACTATTTATTTTCTCTTGACCTCATCTTTCTCGATCTATCTGTATATTATTAATCTCTTTTTTTTTAATTACTCAGTTGATCTGCCYTTGACTGGGTCAGTTTCTTYGATTGCAACCCAAAAGTAGAGTCTTTTTCTTGAGGTAAATTTTTTTTTTACTGCAAAATTTGATGGGTTATTGTTGGTTTATATTACCTAGTTATGAATTGATATTTTGTTTTTGTGCGTTTGCGACCCAGTATTTAAACTMTTAAAAAAGAAGAAGTCTTTTCTGGGTTTTTATTTAGTCAATTTTCTTTGGATATGATTAATATATGAATGGGTAACATAGAGTTTATGAGAATTTTGATTTGGTAGTGAATGTTCGACGGTATGTGTTGACATACTTACGGACATCATCTTCCTTGGAAAGGTTGAAGAGCTTGCGGATCTTTGAAGCCCTCTTCGAACCTCTCATCCTTGGAGAAAAAAAAAAGGCCTCGAATGACTTTCTCCATAATTCAAGAATATTGAAAATTTTATTAATCAACCTTAATGATCAAACATCATGCCAGAGGGTTAACAAAAATAAATTCACAAACCTTTGATAGCAGTTCAACTTCACCCCAACCAATCAACCATTAAAAAAATAAAAAATAAAAACCA
>BMAC01000356.1:517711-549607 GCA_014905375.1 Phtheirospermum japonicum | reverse complement strand
TTAATGCAAAATCCTCCTAACCTATGTGTCTGTTTCGTATGCTTCATTTGACAAATAAAAAATTTTGATGTTTCGTTTGCTTATGTGTCATCCGAGCCAAATATTTACCTAATTTAATACTTTTCTTTTTATTGTATCTTACCTAATTTAATTTTTTTTATTATATTTTTCCTTATTCAATACTTTCTTTTGGTTCTCCTAATATAAAAATAGAAATCAATCATATATAATTAGTAGATAAGATCTAAATTAGATATTTTAATTAAAAGAAAAACTACATATGAAATAATATTAATTAAAAAAACTTTATTATGAATATAATTACATAAGTTTTATTGATAATATAATTTAAAATAATTTTACTTTTGGAGTTGTAAATATTCTATATAGGTAAAATATGATTTATTTACAATAATCTAAATATGTAACTATATATTAGTAATGTATTCAATCAAAATTTAAAAGTATTAAATTATATACTAATAATTAATAAACATTGATTAGACACCAGTACAATGCGACACGAGTTGAGAGTATGGTATTTTTTAAATATCTCAAAATATATATTAACGAGTTATTTTTTATATTTAGTTTGTTATAAATCTCGTGTAATACACGGGTGTTAAACTAGTATATATATACATAACAGAATAACAGAGTACTTCTAAGCAGAAAACTCGATACTTTTATATATAAACACTAATCAATTTGGCGCTGGTTTGAGCTGGTTATTCAATCTCAACAAACTACAAAAATCACTTTAAAAAAATAACTTTTCTAAACATCCGTGTACAAGGAAAATCCAACGACTTGAATAAGCATTCCATAACTTCACACGGGGAGACTACAGGCCAAAATAACAATAAAAAAAAAAACAGGATGTAAAAAATAACATTGTGCAGCATTTTCCTTCCCCAAAGATCTTTTTTATTATTTTAGCATCACGGAAAAGGTTTCTGAACAATATAATACTTCTGTAATTTATTCTCCATATACATAAACATCAAAGATAATATCTTGACTAAATGTAATTTAACAAAGATAATATCTTGACTAAATGAAAAACATAAATTCCTCAACTCAACTTAATGATTTGAATCCATGATTTTCATTTTATAACAAAATTGATATTAACATACTATTTCAAAGCTATAGGTTGAGATTAAGAGATGCAATTCATTAACAAAAAACCCTTTACCCCAAACACGTCATTACTGATTAGTAGTTGAACAAAAATAAGCGTATTGCAATTCACGAAACAGACAAACTACTTTGTGCTTTCTTCGTTTGGAGAAATCCCGACAGGTATTAAATTGAGAAAAGGTCTTTGTTGGAGAACTTAGAAATCCATAGACAACAATAGATTCATGATATTTATAATGAAATTGGACAATTTTATTACTTAAAATTTCCAGTCCACCAGATTTCATATAAAAGCCCTAGTTACAGATGAATAATATCACTACAAGAAATGAGCTTAAGAGGGAGGACAAAATTGGGAGGACATTGGTGTCATGCCAGTAGATAACCTATTGAAAGGACATTTGTCCTACCAGTAGATAACAAGTCGTTGCTATATGTTCTACCTTTAGGGACGATATTTTGTCCTTCCTATAGGATATAATAAGTCGTCCATATATGTTTTACCTTTAGGGACGACATTTTGTCCTTTCTATAGGGTATAATAAGTCATCCTTATATGTTTTACCTTTAGGGACAACGTTTTGTCCTTCCTATAGGATGTAAAGTCGTCCCAAAAAAGAGCATTTAATTACTTTGACCAACCGTAAGTAGCCTTTTATTTAATTAATACTTTTATTCATATATGTATCATTTATTATTGATGCGTTCATCAAGTAGATCGGTACCTAATAACACATGGAAAATTTTATTTTTAGTACATTATATTGGCCCTTTTTCAGAAAAGGTACGTGATGTTGGCCAGCATCAAATTACATACATTAAGTTGGCAAATTCATCAAATTTGGTACAAAAAAAGTCCAATCAGGCTTTGATGCTTACATTGCATGATTTAATCATTTCTTATAATTTTTAATTTAAATTAAATTACGAAATTAAAGAAATTAACCCTAACTACCTAATATACCCTCAATTATATTAAAATGCATCTTTCATTTTTCAATTTGTCAATTTGTCAATAGACAGATCAAGTCTCAAGAAAATCACATCCATATATATGTTACTGTCAAGTAATAAACCCCAAATAAAGATTGTAAGCATGACAATAAAAATGAAAACCCTCCTAATCTCTTGCTTCCTCCCCTTTTACATACTTTTATTTCTTTATTTTCGGTCCTCTTTTCCTCCCCACTCATCGCCTAGCTAATTAGGACATTTGATAATCATTCAAGTAGCTGGGCTTTTTGTTGGGCTCGGAGCTTCTTTTATTATGGACTAAGGGTTGGGTTTGAGTTGTTATACGGTCCTCCCCTTGAAATGGACCTTGTCCTCAAGGTTCAAATGACCATAAATAGAGTGAAATTCGTCACCATCAACCCATGTTGCTTTTTCCAGTGGTAAGGCTGTTGGGATTTGATGGTACCGTCGCGCAGTGGAAAATAAAAATTTTTAAAATAAAAGTAATTTGAATCGAATTCAAATTGACGACGGTCCAATTTTATAATCAGTTAATTCAAACAATGTTTTAATTGCTTTTAATAAATAGAAACAATTCGATTTTCACAAAATCAAACGAGCATGATACGTTTCTATAAAATATATATATATAACAATAATATATATATATTAATATATTAATCATATATATAATTATATATTATATATACATTAACATAAACATATATATATATAATATATTAATCAACATTAACCACATACACACTTATATATATTAAATATATACTAAGTATGCACTCAAGTTTATATATATATATGTATCATGCATGCATGCATTAAATATATATATAACATATACAGTATGCATGCATTTATTTATATATATGTTACAGATATCACATACACACAAATATAACATATATATTTACTAGATTATAAACACACACAGCATGCATATTTATAATATACAGTATGCATGGATTTTCTATATAACACACATAGCAGCATATGTATTACATATATATATATCATAACAATCACAGCAAACATATATTCGTTCAAAAACCCAGCACGCATATAAATATATAAATATACTGCATATATATATATATATATCATATAAATGTATACGGCCAGCCTTATACCTCACGACAACAGCGGGCAGCAGGGCTGTCGGGGGAGCGGTCCTCGGCTGTTGGGAGTCGGCGGCGGCGCTGCTCTTCGGAACGGCACAGCAGCAGTGGCGTGTGGCGATCGCGGCTTGACAGCGGGAAGGTGCTGTCGGGAAGAATACTCCGGCGATGAGGCGAGCGCTCCGGCGACGAACTGGGGCTTTGAACGGATCGGTGAGATGGCGAAGTCGAGACGGAGGCTGGCGGTCGGACGTGCGGCAGGTTCACGACAGCGGCGGTCGTTCGGACGGCTCCGGCGAATCGGTGTCACACACCGTATTACCCGACGTACTCACGACGACGCACTAGTCTCGTCGTGAGATTGAAAACGATGGAGAAACAAGAACCTATCCTATCGGCGTGTCGGCGGCCGGCGGCAAGCGGCGGCGGCCGGAGGTGGAGCGTGGGGGCTAGGGTTTTTAAAACGTTTTTGCCGAAGGAGAGAAAAAAGGGTTTCGTCTCTGGTTTTGAGTCTTTTGTGAACAATTCAACTTATCCTCCCTTTTTCCTATTTAAAACCCGTCTGCCTTCTTTCTTTTGTAATTGGTTTTTTTTTTTTTTTTAATTACTAAATGGGCTCAAGCCCAATTCCTTTTATTAAACACAAGCCCAAAACAAATGGGCACAGATAGGATGGGCTCTTTTAAAAATAAAAACCAAGCTTAATTCTAAATGGGTTTTGGTTGACCCAATACAAAATTAAAAAACAAACCTTTTAATTTAATAAAAGACACCGGCCCAATAACTTTTAAATGGCTTATTGGGTCGATCCAATTTTAAATTAAAAAACCCCATTGGAATTAAATCATTTCTCACAAACGATAATTTCGAAAAATATAACAATTATATTTTCGCGTCCAAAATAATTTTCTCGTATTTTTCTCAATTCATAATCACAATTACGAACCTTAGATTCAATCATATTGATATCTAACTATGCTAAAATTAACAATTAATTTCTAGCTGTCGTTTTCAATAATAAGGAAACACGTGGTGTGACCCTCAATGGTTCAGGTGTAAGCTAGCCGTGGGTTCACAACACATTGTGATTCGAACAACACATTGTTCTTATATGAACTCGTCCCTTAGAGTCCCTGATTAAATAAAACTCATTTTACTTAATCACTGGTCAAACCAGAACCCAACGAATTATGAGAGGCGCCTAGCAACTACGCATCATAATTCCCTAGATACAAATGAAGTGCCTGCAAGAACCTTGTGATATAGCTTATATGTACAGTACGATCCCTTCGCGATCTATGTCCCGATTGAACAAGAGGTATTGGTTCATCGAGACCTCTTTCTAGTTCAATAACTGTGTGTACGTTCTAGGTTCAAGATAATCCGTTCGTGTGTGACATAGAGAAACACATTTCTCTAAACACCCCACTATCAGCTCTGGCCAGAGACTCCGAGGATTTATCAACCATCAGAACACACAGGACATCCATGACTTATCATGCGTCCGAATCCCCTACTACCATGCACAGACTTCTCACTAGATTCCCGACTATGCGAACGTTGCCCCTTTTGATTGGCATCCCAAGGAGACACAGAGACAGGTCACAACATAGCCTGTCCTCTAGTGAAGTCACGATGAGGTCTGGGTCTTTAAGGATTAATGTTGTACGCTATACCATAGAAATCATCTACTCGATGAGTGGGAACCACTTAGAGATTTCTAGGTGAGGGAGTTCAGTGAACTCATCTTATGAGCACCTACTTATGTATGTCGATATCCACACACCGTGACCGATGAGACGCGATCCACATACACTAAGTACTAGTCTTAATGGGAAAGGCCTGTATCCTCATTATGGCATAACCCTTTGACTAGGAACAAGTTCGACGAGTTACATTACGTGTTGGATTATCTCACGGTTCTGCTAGACCAATCCACCGTAATAAAGTAACTTCATCAGGACCATACCTATGTAACAAGCATGAGACAAAAGATATGGAATGCCAATATGTATAAAGGATATTATTACGAATAAAAACTGATTGTATTACAAGAGAATGGTCAGACCACAGCCACAAGTTGGCTTGTTGGTCACCCTATTTTAACAAAGGCTTCCCATTGAATCAACAATTGCTTAATAATTTTACCATGCCGAAGGATGTCACGACTATTAATGATGGCAACAGGCAAAATTTCAGGCATAAGTGCTGTAGGTGGAATAACCACAGTAGCTGTTGTCACTGGTTCAAATCCTTTGGCTAGTTTCAACAGAAAGACATGAAATACAGGATGCACTCTAGACCCATCGGGTAGCAATAAGCGATACGCAACCTTACCCACGCGCTCAACGATCTGAAATGGTCCATAAAACCTGCGAGATAATTTTTTATTGTTGAAATACCCACGCACTGAAACCTGTCTGTAAGGTTGAAGTCGCAAATACACCCAATCGCCCACTTGAAACTCAATCTCCGTACGCTTCCTATCAGCCTGAAATTTCATACGTTGTTGTGATGTATGAAGGTGAGCTTTCAACGATGCTAATATGGTATCCCGCTCTTGTAATCGAAAGTCAACAGCCTCATTCGAAGAAGAGTTTGGTAAATAACGCGTTAAGAGTGGGGGGTCCCGCCCGTAAACGGCAAAAAATGGTGTCATCCCAATCGAATGATGGAAAGAAGTATTATAAGAATATTCCGCCCATGGAAGAAAATGTACCCAACTCGTCGGTTCATCCATCACGAAACAATGCAAATAAGTCTCTAATGTTCGATTAAGGCGCTCCGTTTGCCCGTCAGTTTGGGGATGATAAGCACTACTCATTTTTAATTTTGTACCGTTCAATTTGGATAATTGTTGCCAGAATGAGCTAAAAAAAAGTTTGTCACGATCAGATACGATGGATTTAGGAACGCCATGCAAACGTATAATTTCCTTAAGAAATACCTCTGCAAGTTTAGCGCTCGTGGTGCCCCTGTGAAGCGGAATAAAATGAGCATATTTAGAAAGGCGGTCGACAACCACCAAAATTTCAGTGTAGGTCTTAGAAGGGGTAGACCTTGAATGAAATCCATCGATATATCTTCCCATAGAAAGATTGCTTAATTTAACCTGTTGGCAAGTTTGACAGTGTGCTACATAAGACTTAATATCCTTTCTCATTGAGGCCCAGTAGCAATTGGGAACTATTCGCATATAWGTCCYCATWAAACCCYAATGACCAGCCTCTTTTGTGTCATGAAAGTGAGCCATAATGGAWTGTRGCAWGRTTGCTMGAATAACCAAACGTCCATGGTATAAGAGTAATCCATCTTGTACTGTATAACRTGGCAAGGCGTTAGGGTCCTGRTGCACCTTCAAAATATGATCAGACATAGTGGAGTCCCAATTGGACGGATTACGCAAGTCATCCAAAAAAGATAATTGTACACATGATAAAGCAAAAAGTTCTCCATCGATAAACTTCCTAGATAGGGCATCTGCCGCCTGATTTTGTGCTCCCGGCTTATAAAGAATCTTAAAATCAAACCCATTAATTTAGTTAACCACCGTTGTTGATCTGGGGTTTGAATCACCTGCTCTAGTAAACTCTTCAAACTTTTTTGATCTGTTCTGACAGTGAATGGACGACCTAGCAAATACTGGCGCCATTTGGAAATTGCGGTGGTAGTTGCCATCATTTCCCTCAAATAAGTCGACGCACTCCTCATAGCCGAGGAGAACTTTTGGCTAAAATAAGCAATAGGGTGCTCATGTTGCAGTAAAGTGTCCCCCATGCCCATGCCTGAAGCATCCGTTTCCACGATGAAAGGTTCCTCAAAGTTAGGTAACATCAACACCGGAGCAGTTGTCAATGAGAATTTTAACTCCTGAAATGCTTTATCTGCAGTAGGCGTCCAGTGGAAAGAGTCTTTCTTCAATAAATCAGTCAGTGGGGCTGCAATTGTAGCGTAGTGTTTTATAAATTTTCTATAATATCCAGCAAGGCCTAGAAATCCACATAATGCCTTGACAGAAAGTGGAATAGGCCAATCGGATACAGCTTGTACCTTTGAGAAGTCCATAGCAACTGTATCTGCAGTGATGACATGTCCCAAATACTCCACTCGAGACTCGATGAAGGAACATTGGGAGAGCTTAACCGTAAATTGATTAGTACTCAAGAGGCACAGGACCTTGTGCAGGTGATTTAAATGTGATTCATAAGTAGGACTATATACTAAAATATCATCGAAAAAAACCAATACAAATTTTCGAAGAAATGGCCGGAACATATCATTCATTACCGATTGAAAAGTAGAAGGTGCATTTGTGAGACCGAAAGGCATAACTAGAAATTCGTAGTGCCCGTCATGTGTTCGGAAAGCAGTCTTGTGTGTATCCTCTGGCCGCACTCGTATTTAGTGATAGCCAGATCGTAAATCTAGTTTTGAAAAGAAGCGAGCGCCATATAATTCATCTAATAATTCATCCACAGTAGGAATGGGAAATTGATCCTTAATGGTAGCCGCATTTAGAGCTCTATAATCGGTACAAAAGCGCCATGTGCCATCCTTCTTTTTTACTAACAACACCGGTGACGAGAAAGGACTCGTGTTTGGTTTAATAATGCCATCGGCTAACATTTCTGAAACAAGTCGTTCAATTTCCTTCTTTTGGAAATGGGGATAACGGTAAGGGCGAACATTGATGGGAGCAGTCCCGGGACTTAATTCGATTGAATGATCGTTAGCGCGCTTAGGTGGTAAGCCCTTAGGTGGTGAAAACACCTCCTCAAACTCGGCGAACAATTTTTATAGTTTGTAATCATAAGTTTTCGGGGTCATTGGTTCTTTCTTTACGTGGTACACCACAATGCTAAAACAAGAAGAGACAGAAGCAATATCTTCCAGACGACGAAAGGCGTGAAATGAGATTGGTGTGACAGCAACACGAGAATCGACCTGGAGTACTATCTCTTGGGAATTCCATGTGAATTTCATTGTTAGTTTCGAATAATCTTGTAGAATCGGCCCTAAGGTGGAGAGCCATGAAATACCCAAAACAACATCAGCACCCTCCAATGGTAATGCATATAAATCAACTGGGAATTGGTGTCCTTGTGTTACGATTAATGTCTGTTTCGCACACCCGTCACTAACCAATTTTTGACCATTGCCCACTGCTACCATGAAATCAGGGGCTGGTTCGAGCGGTAATCGAAGGAAATGAGCCACTCGCAACTGCACAAAACTGTGTGTGCTTCCACTATCAACTAATATTTGAATCGGCTTCCCAATAATAAATCCCTTAAAACGCAAAGTAGCATATGAAGGCATCCCAGCTAAAGCATTTAGAGAGATCTCAGGTAAAATATCGGGCTCGACATGCATAGGGATGGCCGGAGGTCACTCCTCTATAGGGTCATTATCCACTACCTCAAAATCGATAAGATATAATTGGGGTTTTGTTTTACACCGATGGACATACTGGTAACGCTCATCGCAATTAAAACTAAGACCTTGTTCTCAGCGATGCTGCATTTCACGAGGAGATAATTACGTATGGTGTACGGCTGGACATTCAGTAGCTTGGATGGGGCGAGGCCGTTATGGAGCGGAGGAGTGTTGTTCGTGTGCAGTGTAGTCGTTAATGGGCTTAGTGGTTGGTTAGATGTAATACTTGTCCGAATAAATGAAGATGGGGGGGTATTAGAACTGGGCGAAGGGCTGCGATAACGAGTAAATGGCTTATGTTGAGCTAATAATTTGGACTCTTGTAAACGAGCTAAGGCTAAGGCCTCGTAAACGGTCATGGGGCGAAAAGCCATAACCTCAGGCTTAATGTCTGGTTTGAGACCAGCGATAAAGCAACTCGTCAAGAATGAAGCCGGCAAACCCACTGTGCGATTAACTAGAGCTTCGAATTCTGCGTAGTACTCATCGATAGAGCCTGATTGCATTAATTTAGCCAAGAGCCCCTGAGGATCGTCAAACGGGGAGGGCCCAAATCTCAACTCTAATGCACGAACAAATTGAGGCCATGAGATGAAAGTATTATTTCTGACGACGCTTTGAAACCATTGCAGAGCGCGTCCATCAAAATGGAAGGAACAAATTTGAAGACGCTGGTCCTCCGGAATACCATAATACACAAAATATCTATCAGCTTTAAATAACCAACCAGTTGGATCGTCACCATCAAATCGAGGAAATTCAACGCGCATCTGGCGCCCATGAGACCTCGAGAATACCATTGGGGAATTTAACGAGGGCCATGTCGGAGCGGACGAGACAGTTGTGGCGGTCGCACCAAGAGGAAAATAATGGGGTGGTAATTGAGACGGGTGAGACGGCGGTAACGATAGATTAGGCATTGGGGCAGAAATCCGCACTGTATAAACAGAATCTGAAAAGGGGACCATTGGAATTTGTACCTGGGAGAAACCAGATGAAAGTATCGGAGCTGGCGAGGATGACAAAGGCGACCGTGGGGGTGCCGCTTGCGATGGACCCACAGTTCGTTCGGTAAAGAGTTGCTCTAGACGACTATTAATGGCCTTAACTGTAGCAGAAAGTTCCCCAAAAGATTGTTGAATCTCCTCCAATCGCTGCGAATTCTGAGTCAAGATATCATTTGCTCGTTTGGCAATTTTATCGACGGCCTTCAGGCGAGTTCCGTCAGCCATGGCTAACAAAAACGAGAGCACCAAATTGTTACTGTCAAGCAGATAAACCCCAAATAAAAATTGTAAGCATGACAATAAAAATGAAAACCCTCCTAATCTCCTGCTTCCTCCCCTTTTACATTTATTTCTTTATTTTCGGTCCTCTTTTCCTCCCCACTCACCGCCTAGCTAATTAGGGCATTTAATAATTATTCAAGTAATTGGACTTTTTGTTGGGCCTGGAGCTTCTTCTATTATGGACTAAGGGTTAGGCTTGAGTTGTTACGACATACACAATTTCCTTTCACATTTTTCAACACTCCACTTGAGATTTTTCAACACTCCACTTGAGGTGTCTGGTCTCATCGGGCAGAAGCATCTTTTTCCTCCTTGGCTATAATTAATGGAATGAGACTCTCTCAATGGGACTCAACTCTTGTCAGTTGGCTCTTTTGTGGAAAGATTACCAAATATGTTTACCAAATAACAAGTGAAGACAAAATTGAGCTACTTAGTTGAAAGTCAAAACTGTTATATTTTGCCCTTAGAACCCAAAAATATATTTAGCTCAAATTCACCCACTCGAGTTCTAGTAGGACTAAAATAGATATTAAGAATGTGTAAAATTAAAAACTTAATAATCCTATGTTTCATATTAAGCGTTTTAGCTTGATAAGAAAATTTAAATAAATATCAATTTAGATATATTTAACTATTTTTTCCATTTTTATCTCTATCAAAATCATAAATAATCTCTTAATTTTAAATTTATCACTAATGGTTTATTCTCTTTCATTCCTAATCCTACGATAATTGGAATTGTGAGTACTTGATTAAGGGTATAATGGTCCAAATATTTAATTTTAATTTTGTTGTTTAAATATAGTCTCTTTTATTTAATTTGAAACCGAAGGAATAGTGGCAATTGCAACTCGCTTATGACAATAGTTATCAAAGGAAGACATCTTAAGAGCTCAACCCAAAACATGTCTAAACCTATATATCACGGGCTTAGAATTTTCAACGTGATTCCATAGGCCAAAGCTGTGTCAGGTTGATGCCTAGGATTCTTGTAGTGCCCAAAGCTCATTCTTCGGCAAATTTTTATCATATATATATATATATATTTTTGGCGCAACCTATTGGCGATTGATATTTGCAGTTTTGGGTTCATACTTAGAGATCACACGGGTTAAGAGGATTTTATGCAATGTTCTACAATTGCTAAGGGGCTAGGTAGGTGGCAAATCAATGCCTATCACCTAGGCAGGGCCTATGCTGGGTTAGACAATCACAAGATAAATGTAGACAGCCGAAGTGAGTCTAAAGCCTAAGAGAGATCTAAACAGGTCTAGACAGGTTTTTTAGACGCAAGCTTTGGACCGAAAACAAACATGATCCAGGTGTACAAGGCAACAGAATCCGCATAGAACATCAAATGATTGGAACTAAAACCTTCACAAAACAAAGCATAAAGCACATAAAAGAATTACAATAAAACAGGCTAAAGATGACGTCAAGCAATCATGTGTAGACCCCTAATCGTCGAGCTTTAAAAGATGCAGTCAGAGTTAGCAAGCGCAAAAAACAAAACTTCTAAAAGCAAGTTACACTTCAGTTTCAGAACTCCAAGCCCAACTAGGAACTACAGATATGGTTTCACTTTTGGCGAATACAGGTTTATACACCATAACTATGACAAAAATTTGTTGTCTTGCAAGTTCGCTTAACAAGTAAAAGCACTTTCAAAATGACTCTAGGAGCTCCACATTGTGCAGCGTATTTAGTAGCCTGCAGTTAACGTAAAAGTAAATGGTAACATCAATTTTTTGATAAGTTTACACAGACAAAGGAAACAAGTAAAAAATAAACAACTGAAATTACTTACAATGTAACACTTCCAATTTCTACTGAAACATTCTTGCATATGATTTTTTCTCCAGTTCATGCCTATCAGCAATCTGTTGACAGTTTTAAACATTTAAAAGCACTGAATACACATAATTCACCATATTGCATCATGGAAAGTTGGAAAATCATTTACCTTCTTCCTTGCAACGGCAAGCTCTTTCTTTATACCACCTAAAACATAAACAAACGTTTTCATTTCTTCCAGTCATGTAGACAGATGGATTTGCAAATTAAACTATTCACAAATTGTTAAGCAGATTAAAATTTCATTTCTTGGTTCAAGTAATCCCAAAATAGAAGCACAAAAAGCATAAAGTTGGAGAATGGTAGCATTGTAGCTCCAACCACTTCAAGCAAAACATTTTCTACACAACTAAACTCCCACAAATTTTGTTGGAACATAGAAGTATTGTTCCAAAAATGAAGGGTTTATACGCTGTTTATGCAATAAGACAATATATGCTCCTTACCATCATTTGGCTCCAACTCCAATGCTTTCTGGAAACTTTCAAGTGCCGCATCCACGTTATTGAGTGCCAAATATACCTGAAAGCATTAGAAGGAAAATTTAGCAATTACACACGACATTCAACATAAGAGAGGGATTATGAAGCAACTGCCAAATAAGTGCATCATAAATAAGGTGAAACTTTAAACTCGTGATCTTATTTATTTATTCATTCATTATACTATAACTGTGTGGCAGAAGCCTGCTTAAAGTTAAATTATATTCTAGTGGAGCAGAAATTACATCCAGTATACAAAATCAAGAATGGAAATGATTATTGTTCTGATCCATGCATCATTAATATCAAAACAAGAACAGAACAAAGTTGGTGGTCACAATAGTTAGATTAACCAACCTGGCCTTGGCGGAAGAAAGCTTTTGGATTATCCTTTCCATCACGAATCGCAAAGTCTGCATCCAATAATGCTCCTTTAAGATTTCCTAACTTCAACTTGCACACCTGAGTACGGAATCCAAATATCATTTCCCACCAATTCTGACACACACTCACATGCACGCACGCGCACACACACACACGCACAAAGTCTGAATTGACTTACTGAACTATTTGTAAGGATTTGAGTCTTTGTTTTCATCAAAGATGTACTCTGAGCTGTACAAACATACGTATGATGCTATCAGATCGATCCAACTATTTAATCCATAATCCATATACAGTAATTAAAAATTCATAATATTTGCATTCTGCAGAAGAAAGGAGGTATACCTGATTCTATGTCTTCCAATTCCCAGCATAAATCCAGATATTTGAGGGCCTTACGATACTTCCGGACGGCCATCTTGTAGTCTTGTTTCTGTACAATAAAAGAAATAGATAAATATATACTACACGTAACAAAAAAGCATATTATGTCCAAACGAATAAATTGCTCACTTTCTTATCATAAGCCATTTAAATAAAATAAAATCAAATAAAATAAACAGATAAAATAAGATAAGATTATGATTTCTACTTTATTGACAATAATTCGAAGTGTCTCTGAACCAAGACTACCTTAAACCACTCGTTTCCCAGGACTTTGATAGAGTCAATAGCAGTAACCAACCACGAGATATTATCCGGTTTAGCATCAAGATCCATTGGCCAATCAGGGTATAAATCACCGTCTCCAAAGAAGTTAATCGTCCCATCATCAGCTCCCTCGGGAATTTCTCCACAGTCCGCAATCACAACTTCAACACTCGGATAGTAATCATCCACTGTGGCAACGTACTCAATTGCACGAAGCACCCCCAATCCTTTGATCACTTTACCGAAGACAACGTGCTTTCCATCAAGATGACTAGACTGGGTTGTGCTAATGAAGAATTGGGAACCGTTCGTATCTGGACCAGAGTTAGCCATTGATATCATCCCTTTCCTCGTGTGTTTTAGCTCGAAATTCTCATCTTCAAAAGTCACTCCATAAATGGATTCTCCAGTTGCTCCATCTACAGCAGATATATCACCGCCTTGAAACATGAAACCTCGGATAATACGAGTAAATTTTGAACCCTGTATTAACATTGAACAAGAATCAAAAATGAAAGAGACCATATATATTTTCTAATGGGATAAATCTGAAACATAGAAAATCGAGATTTCAAGTTTTTTTTTCTGAAGCATAAGAAACAGAAAAGTATGCTTAAAACTTCAGTCGATGAGCAGAATATAGAATAGGCAAAATATATTTCTATTAATAATTTCAATCGGTTGCATCTGTTATTTGTGAAGATAAATATTGGATTGGAACCTAAAAAATTTAAAATAAGAAACATTTGGTTTCATTTTTCCCTTCTAACTGCATAAACAGCAACATTGTCAAAGATAAATGGAAATGTAACTGATATGAACCGTTCTGGTAACTTCAGGGGGACAAGAAATCAATACTGGAAATAACCACTGGAAACCGCCAAATAACGTGGGTTCCTATTCGGCTATTCCTCAATGATTTTCCATAAGAACAAAAGGCACAATCAATTAGATTTACATTTTACACTGCCTTTCACTACAGGACATAGCTTGAATGTACAGGCGTGGAGCCAAAACTCGTGCACAAAAATTCCAAATCCAAAACGAAATCGACAAACAAGTGAGTTTTATGTTCTAAAATTCAAGCGCATCCAGAAATGAGATCCGAAGCATCAACTATATCATCACAACGCAACCATGCACACCAGAAACAGAAAAATAAGAAAAATAAAATTTTCAGAAAAAAAAAAAAAAAACAACACAGATAACTGTGTGTGTGTGTGAAAATCAAACAAACCTTGTAATGAAGAGGTACGCCGCTGTGAGAACTAACGCCTTTCTCTCCGGTGCAGAGAGCTCTGAAATTCTCAGCAGTTTTAGGTACAACATCTTTGTACAGCTCCACAACGATTCTCCCTTCCCTTTCTCCTCCGATGCTGATATCCAAATAACACCTCGGATTCGCCATTTTTCCCCTCTCCGAAACAAGCAAAACTCAAAAATTGAAAAAAAGAAATCCGAAACAAACACGGACTAAACACTCTTCTCGATGATAAAGTTGACGACAAAACACGGATCAGTGAAGGTGAGCCGTCGGATCAACGAAAAGGCCAAAAGGCTTCTTCAAGTATGGGAGACGAAAAGCGGAAAAGAAAAGGGCGAAACAAACATTCCTTTTTAAGCAGGCGGTTTGCAAAGGGACTAAGGTTTAGTGTTTTGTTGCAGAAGGCAAAATGAAGAGGCGCAGAATAGGACGGGACTGTATGTAATGTCAGCGAGAGGTGTGAATATATTTGTGTGACTAATAAGAGAGAGAGAGGGGTACAATCTGGGACAGCTGTATGTACAAACATTTTTGGTATAAGAAATAAATGTAAATATATTGGCGGGCTGCGATTTGGCTGTGTACGAATTGTCGCGTAGCCCACACACTATAGACTGTAGACCTGTAGGCATGAACCAAGTTTTTTGCGGTTATCCAGACAAATTACTGCTAGGCCTAGGCTGTACAAGTTTTGAATCACTTCAATTTCTCAATCGGATGGAACATTTTAAAATTTTACTATAATTTGATTTCATTATTGATTCAGTTAATTGTAATATGCAACCTTAATACCTTATCGATAAATCGGGTAAATGTTTATATTTGCAATCAAGGGAGAAGGCACTCAAAGCTTGGGGGCAGATGCCCCCTCTCAAATAAATTTAAAAAAAAACAAAAATATTAGTAGTTGTGCTATTTTAGTTTTGCACATTCTTAGTATATTTTGCCTCTCCTCTCCTTGAGTTATATTTGGAATTTAGATTAATGTGTAAAAAGATGTTAGTTCAAGAAACTAGAAAAACAAAAGACTAATTATGTTTAATTTCGTTTGTGTTGTTTTTAGAAGAACAACTTATAAAGTTAAAATTAAATTGTTATGTGAGATATTTTAAATCAAGTAATTTATTCTCTGTTTTTCACAATGGAAATTTTAATTTTGCTCGATTATATCTAAAAAATCATATTTCATTTTATATTGTGTTACTTGATTATCAGCTTGATGATTACGTTATGGATATGTGTACATATAACGATTTTTCAGCTGTTGAGAGAGTTGCTGGTCTTGTTAAAAAAAGTTGTGGGAAAGAAAATTGTCTTACTCCTTTGTTTATATATGCTTGTTACTATGACATTATTTTGTTGGATTCTAACGCAAGGTAGATAATATTTTTTGCAATAAAAATTATATACGCAATCGAAAGAGAGATGATTTACTTACTGCTTTTTTTGATTTCGTACATTAAGAAAGAAGTTTTTGTCAAAATGACAATAAAATTATTATATAACAATTTTCAAATTAAAATTTATCATCTAAAATGATTATAACTTTAACATAATTATTTTATAATGTATATTTACATATGACATGTGTTGAAATTGTACACCTTGAATTTTGTCCCTCTAGACAATATTACTGTATTCATCCCTTTTGCAATCAATAATATCCATAATAGATTCAAAATCTCATATAAGTAGTGCGTATATTTATATAGGGTATACTTAAACTTCACCTTCGTATTGTAATTTTCAAGTCAACTTCGACATTTATATTTGAAACAAAAAATTCTATAAAAGGTTTTTGTTATTGTCCTCGATCTGTTTCCTTTATGTCTTTTAATTTTGATTTAATTTACAGTGACACATTATCAGGATGCAGGGTTTATTAAATAAATTAAATTTAATTATAAGTTGATAAAATAAAATAATTTTAAAAAAATTTAAAAATTTGGGTCGGGACGTAAGTGGCAAACGCATTCCGCCCAATAAAATTAAATAAAAAAAACCTGAAAATCAGGTCGATAGCGACAAACGCGTCTCGCACGTTTTTAATTAAAGGAATTATCAAATATTCCTCCTAGTGGAGGTCCATTTGTCAATTAGTCTTACATCCAATATTAAGTCAAATAGTGCCTACTTTTTGCCAAATAGTTCAAAATTGTGATATGAATATACCACAATACACTTACTATTAAAATAACTAATAATAATAATAATAATAATAATAATAATAATAATAATAATAATAATATTTAATTGGGGCAGCAGATGGTTGTCGCCTCACCTGCTGCCACCGTCGGTCGGCCAGAAAAAATTTCGACCGCCGTAATTTTTTTCAATCACCGATTTCCGATCATCTGAAAATATTTTTCGCCCACCGGAATTTATTTTCGGCGTGTTTTTTTTTTTTTCGCCTACAAAATTT
The DNA here is from genome assembly GCA_014905375.1 of Phtheirospermum japonicum. Classification (NCBI taxonomy): domain Eukaryota; kingdom Viridiplantae; phylum Streptophyta; class Magnoliopsida; order Lamiales; family Orobanchaceae; genus Phtheirospermum; species Phtheirospermum japonicum. The sequence continues at coordinate 532,592 of BMAC01000356.1, read as the reverse complement.
CTTATTGTATGTGTGAATTTCTTACTATATGTCCAAGGAATCAATGTAGTTTTTTTTTTCAACCCACATAATTTCTTACTATATGTCCGAGTTTCTTACTATATGTCCAAACATTTCTTACTTAATGTCCAAAAATATTTTGGTAACTATAAATATTTCTTAGTATATGTAACAGATTTTTTATTTAATGTCCAAAGATTTATACTTGATAACAAAAAGTATTTTATTTGATTGCAAAAGTTTCTTGCTTTGATGTGCAAATGTTGTTATGTGTTTCTTACTAATTACACACCTTTTTTTTTGGAAGAAAAAAGAAAAAAAAATCTTGCTTAATAGCAAATTATTATTATGTATTTCTTGTTTAATACAACTATATATTATTTTATAGTGATTTAGAAAATTATGTTTGAAAATTTAATCAAGTTTCTTATTTTATATCCTATAAAGTAAGAAAGTTTGTTATTTTATATTCGAGAAAGTAAGAAAAAATCTTATTTTATAGTGAAATTTCTTACTTTATTTCCTAAGATAAAGACATTCTTAATTTATGTTTAAAAAAAAGGGAAAAAGATCCTAATTTATAGTGAAAATTTCATACTTTATGTATGAAAAAGTAAGAAAATCTCTTATAAGAATTTTTTACTTTATAGTTAAATTTCTTACTTTATGTTTGTTTGCGAAAAAAAAAATATTTTGGGCAAAAGAAAAAACTCGCCGGAAAATTTTCCGGCGGTGTTCGCCCGAAAAATATCCGGTGCTGGCGGGAGGTTGAATTGAGTAGTGGTGGTGTGTGTTGTTTATTGATATTATTATTATATTATTTTTAATAGGGGTAACCTTGTAATTGTATTTTTATGGTTTGACTATTTGACATTTTTTTATAATTGGTTAGTGTATTTGACAAAAATATTTTTTTCTTATGTATTTGGCAATTGCCTCTAAAAAAAAAGAAGTTTGGGGCCGTTTTGAAAAATAAATTATTTCGGGGGCCAGAACGCGTTTGACATAAGCGTCCCGTGTGGATTTTGTAAAACAAAAAAGAAAAAAATTGGAAACGGTACGCTAATGAAGATTAGATACATCACTAACTCTTTTTTTTAATGAAGGAATACAATGATATCTTACTGTCACACAAGTACTACGTGTTAGACGAGCCAACAAATAATCTTTGATTTCTTTTTGAAAAAGAGGTGAAAAAAATTGCAGATAGCTTTTGGATGAAGCGTTAATGTTGTGTTCGACGTTTCAAAAGTACTAATGTGTTTGTGTTTGTAATTTTTTTAACAGTTTAAATCTATATATATATAAAAAGGCTAGCGTTTCTAAAAATATTTCTCAAAGTTTTCCCGCCTATTTTACTTACTATTTGTAGTATACATATTTATTATTTATGTAAAATGATTTATGTAAGAAAAATATTAAATATATAGAAGAATTATGTATAATTATAAATAAAATCTGAGAAGAATAAAAAATAATATAATTTTTTTTGAAGAAAATATAATATATAAAAAATTATTAAAATAAATATATAAATATATGTAAATAATTAGTTAATAAATTTGAAAAACCCAAAAAAACAAAATTAAAACATAAATATTCTCAAATACTTTAAAATCTATTTATCTATCTATCTATCTATCTATCTACATACATACATACATACATAAATACATACATACATACATACATACATATATATATATATATATATATATATATATATATAAAGGCTAGCATTTCTAAATATGTTTTTCAAAATTTTCCCGCTCATTTTACTTACTATTTATAGTAATCATATTTATTATTTATGTAAATATTTTTTTAAAAATTATGATTTATGTAAAGAAAATATTAAATACATAAAAGAATTATATATAATTATAAATAAAATCCTAGAAAAATGAAAATTATATTAAAAAATCTAAATAAAATATCAAATGTAAAAAGATAATATATATATATATAATATATATAAATATAAACAATTATTTAATAAATTTGAAAATCCCAAAAAAGAAAAAATATAATATAAACATTTTCAAATGCTGTAAATAAAATTAAAAATTTTAATAAAATCATATAGATAAATATATAAGAACTTATAAATAATTATAAATATTATTTAATAAATGAAACAAAACCAAAAATTCAATAATCGAATAAAGTTAAATAGAAAATTCATAAAATAAGTTAACTTAACTAAAAAATTCATAATTAGATTCTGTAAAATTATTAAATAAATCTAAAAATAAAAAATAAAATCGAGAAAAATATAAAATAAAATTTGAAAATAATAAATATAAATTATACAAATATTACATATATATATATATACATATATATATATATATATATATATATATAAGAAATCTGAAAAAATAAAATATAAATATAAAATATACAATCTACAAATAAATCTAAATATTTAGTTTATAAAATATAAGAACTTATATTAAATTATAAATATTTATTTATAAATACAACAAATGGAAAAAAACCTAAAGAGTTTCTAATATTATAAAACTAAATATGAATTCATAGCTACAAAAAGAAAATGCAATTAAAGTGTAGAAAATTAGTATAAAGATAAAAAGAAATAAGAAATTAAAAGAAATATAAAATAATATAAATAAGATTGAAAAAAATATGAATAAAAAAATATAAAAATTTATAATTGGATTTTAGAAAAATTATTTAATAAGTTTGTTAAAGAAAAAAAGAAGATATTATAAGTACAACCAAAAGATTGATGTGTGTGTGTGTGTGTGTGTGTGTGTGTGTGTGTGTGTATATATATATAATCGGTTACAAAGACTTGTCTTTTCTTCCATAATTTTATTTTTGACCAGACCAGGCAATACGAAGACAAACCTAATAGAGTCATATCTTTTAATTTTCTATACGTGACACGGCTAAAACTCGGATGACCCAAACTTTGATCTAGAACGTGTCACAAACTTGACAATGACACTTTTTTTTCCTAAAAATATTAAAAATCATATTATGAACATAAGTGAAAGGTAAATAACTTTATACAATTATTTGATTTAAACTTGAAATCAAAATTATACTTGGGCAAAACAAAAAGAAAAAAGATTATATAACGCATAATATAAAGAACTTAATACATTGTTTCAAAGTTTTTAACTAAACAATTATTTATGAACATTTTTATATTAATAGTTTTTGACTAGTTACTATGTCTTTATGTATTTAACGTTAAAAATCCACATATAAATGATTTATTACTTTTGGTTTTATAATTACTATATATATATATATATATATATATATATATATATATATATATATATATATATATATATATTTTATCGGGTTCATTAACTGACTCGATGACTTGATGTTTAACTCGATTACTCAGTGGCTATCCCGAGTCAATTAACGGGTTGATTTTAAAAATATTAACTATAATAAAGTCTAAAAAAAAGGCCCTCAATTAAATTTGTAATACGATGCCTTATTTATTTGGTATTCAATGTTCATTTTATTAGTATTTTATATATTTTTTATTTTCTAAGTTTAGGAGTTAATTTTTTATAATATAACTTTAATTAAGTATATTACATTATGTCTTAAAATACTGTAAGATTTATTTTATTAGTTATAACTACTTGATATTTGTTATTGTTTTATTATAAACTTTCAATAGATAAAAACTATTTGGAATTAGTTTTTAAATTTAATTTATAACCATCACCAATGTATTCGTTCAATGTCTTTAAAATAAATATTTGAAATTAATCATAATGTTATTACTATCTAATATCAAATATTATCATATTATATTATATTATTTCTATTTTTATTTTATTTTATTATAGAGATTATTAAGAATCATTTAGAATTAATACTTATATGCCATATTTATTTAATTGGATTCATATTTTTTCTGACTTATTTTATTATTTATAATATTTTAAGTGTGTTTTTGTTACTTTTAGGATTTAGTAAATTATTATTCAGGATTTAAATTATATTTAGTTTATTATATTAGATTATTGTGAAATAAGTTTTATTTTATATTATTTGTTCATAATATTTTTTTATTTTTAAATTATTTGATAAATATTTGTATATAAAATATATTTTTTATATATATTTAACATATTTCAAAATTTTGATGATTTATTTTATTATTTTATAAAATTTCTATGTTTTTCTTATTATTAAATGATTATTTAGAACTCATAATATCTTAATCCGATTTTAAAATATTTTAGGATTTATTTTGATTTATTTATAATATATATGGTTATTGTGACTTTTTTAATTTGAATTTAATTAATATATATAATTTAAATACAAGTTTTTGTATTTATTTAGTTGATTTTATAACTTTTTCAAATTTATATTACAAGTATTATATTTTTATTGGTTAAAGGTTGATTTGGTAATTTTATAATTATGTTGATATAAACTCTAAAATAAAAAATACAACAAATTGCGACTAATGTACAACTAGATTATTAAGTTGTACTCAAACAATTTGATGTGATTAAATTATGACTAATGATAAACTTTGGGTTACCTTTGACAAACAAGTACAATGGGTGTCGATAATTAGAAAAGCCTAAAGTTATTTATAAGATTTTCACTTTGTCTTTGAATACAAAGACTAAACAAGGAGATGTACACAATGATTTGTAATAAAGTGACTAATATGATTGTTTCGCGACTAACTAAAGGGAGAGCTTGAAACTATTAGTTTGTGATGATAACAAATTAAACTATAATTAGACTTACAATGTAGTCTGCAAAAAGTTATTTCATAATATATAAATGTGGAGTTATTTACGTTTTATTTATTTTATGGCACGGATATACGCACCCCATCTATTTATGAGTTCACCCCAATAAAAAAATCAATAAAAATGCCAAAATCACCCCCCACCCCCACCTCAAACACCCAAATACATCATTCTCTAACCCTTCACCACCACTCCAACTTTGCCATTAGCGTCGCCCATCACAGCGTCGCCTCCACCGTCGAATAGTAAGAAGAAAAAGCGGTGATGGGTTGTGAAAGGTAAGAGATGAATATGGGCGGCATAGGGTAAGAAACATAAGTAAAATATGGGTGTTCGTCTCTGATTTCTCGAACAGAACTCATGTGTTCGAACTTTTTGATCAAACAATACAACATTGTTCGAAAAAAAATATTCGAACAACCCTTTTTTTGAACATATATTTTGTGTACAAATCTATTTTGTAAACATGTGTTTTGTATTCGAACCAATTTTTTGATGTAATTTGTATTCGAAGATCTGTTTCGAACGACATTTTTTCAAGATATTTTTTTTTCTTTTTTATTTCTTCAATGGCACGGCTGTCATGGCGGCGGCGACAGTATATTTCTGTGCGAATGGTTTTTTTATATTCTTCAATAGTCGGCGTCCATGGCGGTGGCAGTGGCGGCGGCTGAAGTGGTGGTGGAGTGTTGGAGGGGATGAATTATTTGGGGGTGTAGGGTTTAAGTGTAATATTGATATTTTTGTGAAATATTTTTAGTGGGGTGAACTAATAAATAAACGAGGTGTGTATATTCGCACCCTTTGTTTTAGATTTGTTTATATTATATTACATTAATAAATTAATAATATTACACTTACATTGAATGAATTACACCATCCGTTTCAACTAGCTCCGTGCATCGCACGGGTTAAGCACTAGTTATATGTTCAAGTGCTTAATAAGATGAGATCGGTATGACCTCGGTTTCAGTGTGCAACTATTTCAAATTCTGTAATATTTGAATGTATAATCTTTTATTTTTTTCTTTATTTAATAAAATTATTGCTTAAATGTTTCCAACCTTGCTGGTGACAAAACTATACATTAATATACAGGACAATATTCTATGTTTTAAACTTTTTTTGTGACAAGACTACACATTAAGCATTATATTTCCATTTTTAGCTGTGACAAAGACTACACATTGAGTACAACTGTCTTGTGAAATTGTAACTCATCTATAAATTTTGAATATTTGACTAGATTTTTTAAACACAATTTACTTAAACCTATGGTTTTCTCCACCATCTAGGTATTATAACAAAAAGAAAAAATGAGTTCGCATCAGCCTAACAATGTACCAAATTTTGATTTCGAAGAAGATTTTTTTTCTACGATAGAAGTTTAACCGAGGAAACATCTATATGGTAACTTTACTGGTTGACGACCTCCGTGAGAGTAAGTTCAATGGAGTATATGATCCCAGAAGAGGATTGCGCAACAATATCACATGGATCTTGTTGGACAAAATCAATGTTAGGTTCGGGAAAAACTTCACAATAGACGGCATAACCGCTCGAGCTGAACTTTTTCAAAAATGATACAGACATTTTCATATGATGTTGGGAAACGAGAATTCTACTTGGGATCATTAGACCAACAAAGTGCAAGTGCCAGAATGGCTCGTACATTTTTGGAAGGACGTGGCAGGCGATGCTGAGTTTACTGCTGCACATCTAAATCATGGAAAACCTTTATTCGGTTTGATGGATTGGGTATTTAATAAAATTATTTAAACTGCATTTGTCAATACCACAATCTTATTGAAAATCCACCATTACGAATGTGACCACATATGTAATATCAAATCACTGTAACTGTTATTATTGTATTTTAATTTTGAAATAAATTTTCTTATAATTTTAAGACATTATTATGATATGCACTTATAGTAATAGATATGTTTATTTATCTTCCACAATAAATTTTTTAAATAAATTATAAAAATAAAAAAATCTAAATAAATAAATATTTTTATTTATTTTCCTAATAAAATTTTAATATAGAAAAAACAAATTATAAAAAGAGAAATTTTTTTTGGCCAAATTGAAAATAAAAACAAAATCGTTTGGCCGAATAAAAAAAAAGCTATCTGGGACGCGTTTGTGACAAGCGTCCCAACCCGATTTAATAAATAAATAAACACGCGGGACGCGTTTGACACAAGCGTCCCGGCCCCCATTTTTTTTTTCAAAATGATCCCGGACTTTTTTTTTAATTAAAACGTCCGGGACGCATTTTTCACTAGCATCTCGGTATTTGATTTTTTTTTAATTTTAATGGGCGGGATACATTGGTCACTAACGTTTCGACCCATATTTTTAATTTTTTTTGAAATTATTTTATTTTGTCAATTTATAATTAAATTTATATTACTTATTTACTAAACTCCAGGATGCATGTCATTTTCTTATGCTGGATAAATTACATGGTTTGGGAAACTGAGATGTTAAGGGTGCGATTAGATATTCTATCGTTCATTTTTGTTTCGTTTCATTAGAAAACAGTGAAAATAAAAATTTTAGGAAAATAAAATTTTTAGATAAGATAATGATTGGATATAATTTGTATTTTTTGAGTAAGTGATTAAATATAAAATTATTTGGTAAATAAAATATCAAATGAGACCCACAAACTCTTCCCCCGCAATGAAATTGAAATTTGGTGGTCGATTTAATTCTTTGTTGGCATGGCGAGTGGCGAGGTGCAAGGTTATGAAGATAATAATACTCAGCCACCGGCTCCGGGCACTTTACCTCAGTATCCAGAGGTAGTCACCCACTGATATTTATTTCATTTTATTTTTCTATTTTTTCAATTTCTCATTTGAGGTGTTTCAGTCATTATCTTGTAGAATTAAATAAGAAAATCGATCCTTTCATCAAATTGTTTGGAAAACTATACAATTTTTCAGTAATCTCCAGCTCAAAAACTAAAAATATGCATTACAGATGAACATGGCCGCAATCGAGGCGTTGAACGAGCCAAGCAGGTCAAACAAATCGTTAGTCTCGAGGCAGATCGAGTCCACCTATGGAAACCTCCCGCCGGTCGCACCACCACCTCAAAAGATGAAATCGGCAGGGCAACTCTCTTTTCTCAAGAATAACTATCTGAAACCCGACCCGAATGCCCGCCCCGCAGAGGTCGCGGCCGCCCTCCCAAGCCCAAAACTGATCTGCCGCCGGGTGCTGCTCTGTCGCCTCCCCGTCCCCGCGGTCGACCCCCCAAATCCACTGACCCGTCAGATCCTCAGCCGCCGACCAAGCCCAAGCCCACAAGCCCAACTGCTTCAGTTTCCGGGAGAAAACGTGGTCGGCCGCCCAAGGCTGCTACGACTGATTTGGGTGTTCCTCTGCCTTCCACCTCCTCAGGTACGCCATGTGGGCGTGGTATGTTAGATATATTTGGCCTGTGCCATAATATATATAATTAGATAATAGATATTATTAAGTAGTTTTAATATCTAATTAATGGTTTATATAATTAATAATTTATAGACAAGTTTTATTAATATATCATTGGTTAATAAAAGAGTTGTTTTTCACCAACTACGCACACGGTTGATAGACGTGTGACAGTTTCTGCAATATTTTTTCTCAGTTCTCATAAGACGAGAGAAATCAGATATATTCAATAATCAAGACGTTCAACAATCAGGGGCAGAACAGTTCACAAGAACATGGCTGCTAGTCATATTATTATTTTATAATTAATTGTGAAAATCATGAAGTTCAAGATCTGGGACTCATTTATGTCTTATTGATGATTAATTATGAAAACAGTTACATGTGGTATCAGAGCACAGGTGTATGAACTCATGATTTTCCGTGCGTATTATTTCTCCAATGCAATTTTATGTTTTGCGTATGTTGATATCTGCCCATTATAATCGGTGCTCAAATTACCTAAATAGATATATGGTCACTGATCATGTTTTATGTTTTGCGTGTATGTTGATATCTGTTGTTTAATGGTTTTGATATATGTTATATATCCGCTGTACATAATCGATGTTCAAGTTGCCTGAATAATTATATGCGTTTGATAACTCTGTATTCATGGGCTTTTCTATCCCAAATAATCGATGTTTCAAGTTGCCAAGATAAATATATGCTCACTGATTCAATTCGATTACTGATTGATTAATTGGCATGTTAATAATAATTATTAATAATAATTGTGAACAATAAGATGTTCAAGTTGCCTATCGATGTTCAAGTTGCCTAGATAAATTTATGCTCACTGATTCAATTCGATTACTGATTGATTAATTGGTATGTTAATAATAATTATTAATAATAATTGTGAACAATAATTACGGATGACCACGATTTGTTCTGGCATGAATAATATTCACTTTATTTCCTACTGTATTGATTTTGTATGGATAAAAGTCTTATTTTATGAGTTCATCATGTTTTGTTTTCTTTATTGATGAATTATCTGTAATCTATTTATGCCAAACAACTATGAATGGATTATGACTGAATTGAATTTCAAATATTATTGTTTGTATTTGAAGTTTTTTAATAGATGATTTAGTTAGCCATTAAATTGGCTTAAACTATGAAGTTATTTAATTTGTAATATTTATTATTTAATTTGACTTATATATTATGAATAATTTGTTAGTCAACAAAGTGGCCAAATTAGAAAGTTTATTATAAATGTCAAATTAAATGAAAATTCAATTACCCATAATTATGTGATGCTATAATCGAAATGACATTATGATATAATATTGGGTATATTGATGTTTATTGATTATAGAGTATTTAAGGATCCACTCAAAGGTAGATCAATTATTTTATGATCAAGAACATTATTGTGGTTAATTGAAATATTTTATTAGATGTGTTAGCATATCCAAAGATGGCGAACATATTTAATTAAAATATTTTTAATACCAATTATTTAGAAGAATTTAGCCTTTAGCATCAATTACGTTTAATGTAGTACATTGTTGGATCGCCCAAAGGAGAACTTCAATGTACATTTATTGTCTCTATTCTCGAATCCGAATTATATAATCTCAAAGTGTTAATTTACCAATCAACTCTTCTAATTGCAGTACCTATGCATGCTTCTCTTCTTTCGCATGCTTCGTCTGTTCCTATGTTTAACAGGCTTAACTATTTCGAATGGTGCGAGCAAATCCAATTTCACCATGGTGTTTTGGATCTTGACTTAGCACTTCAAGTTGAAAAGCCTGCTGCTATTACTGATACTAGCAGCGACACTGAAATATCTATCCATAATGCTTGGGAAATTTCGAACAGACTAAGCCTTATGCTTATACGAATGAGTATAGCAAACAACATCAAGTCCACTCTCCCTCATACTGAAAATGCTAAGGAATTCATGAAATCAGTGGGAGAACGCTCCCAAACTGCTGATAAGTCTCTTGCTGGGACATTAATGGCTACTTTAACTACCATGAAGTTTGATGGTTCTCGTAGCATGCATGAGCACGTCATTGAAATGACGAACATTGCAGCAAGACTTAAGTCTTTAGGGATGACTGTGGATGATAACTTCCTCGTGCAGTTTATCTTGAATTCACTGCCTTCTGAGTATGGTCCTTTCCAAATGAACTATAACACCATGAAAGACAAATGGAATGTGAATGAACTTCACAGTATGTTAGTTTAGGAGGAAACACGGATTAAGAATCAGGGAACTCATTCCATTCATCTCGTTACCAATCATGGAGCTGGTAAGAAAGTCGGAAGAAAGAAAGGAAAGGGCAAGCATGGACCATTGAAAGTGAATGAGTCATCTGTCCAAATCCAGAAAAAGGAACATAACGATCTCAAGTGTCGTTTCTGTGGGAAACCCGAATACTTCTAAAGGGATTGCCTGAAACGTAAGGCATAGTTCGAAAAGAAAGGTATGTTTAAAGCTTTCGTATGTTTCGAGTCAAATTTAGTTGGAGTTCCTCATAATACCTGGTGGCTTGATTCCGGCTGCACCACTCATGTTTCAAATATGATGAAGGGATTCCTTACAACCCGAATCACAAATCCAAATGAAAAATATGTGTACATGGGAAATCGAGTCAAAGCTCCAGTTGAAGCTATTGGAACTTATCGTCTTATTTTAGATTCCGGACACCATTTAGTTTGTTTCAAACTCTTTATGTACCTTCCGTTTCTCGTAATTTGGTTTCTCTTTCAAGACTTGATTCTGTTGGATATTCCTTTAAATTTGAGAATGGATATTTTAGTTTGTTTAAACAAAATCTTTTTATTGGTTCTGGTGTCCTTAATGATGGTCTTTATAAACTTAAGCTCGATAATAATTTTGCTGAGACTCTTTTAACCCTGCATCATAATGTTGGAACTAAACGTGGTTTAGTGAATGAAAATTCTGCTTTCTTGTGGCATAAACGTTTGGGGCATATTTCCCAAGAACGAATGAAAAGATTGGTAAAGAACGAAATCCTTCCAAATTTGGATTTACCGATCTTGACATTTGTCTGAATTGTATTAAGGGAAAACAAACAAAACACACAAAGAAGGGAGCCACTAGAAGCACACAGCTTCTTGAAATAATACACACCGATATCTGCGGGCCTTTTGATGTTTCGTCGTTCGGAAAAGAAAGATATTTTATCACTTTTATCGATGATTTCTCACGTTATGCTTATATCTATCTATTAAATGAGAAGTCTCAGTCGATAGATGCCCTCGAGGTATTTATTACTGAGGTTGAAAGACAGCTAGATAGAAAAGTGAAGATTATTAGATCTGATAGAGGTGGTGAATTCTATGGAAAATATAATGAATCTGGGCAAAGTCCAGGCCCATTTGCCAAATTCCTTGAAAAGCGTGGTATATGTGCTCAATATACTATGCCAGGTACACCACAACAGAATGGTGTAGCAGAAAGACGTAATCGTACTCTCTTGGATATGGTTAGGAGTATGTTAAGTAATTCTTCATTACCCACATCATTGTGGATGCATGCTCTTAAAACTGCCGTGTATTTGTTAAACAGGGTTTCTGGTAAGGCAGTTCCTAAGACTCCTTTTGAACTGTGGACTGGTAGGAAACCTAGTTTAAGGCACCTGCATGTTTGGGGTTGCCCGGCAGAAGTAAGAGCTTACAATCCACAAGAAAAGAAATTGGATCCAAAGACAATCAGTGGTTTTTTCATTGGCTATCCTGAAAAGTCTAAAGGGTATAAGTTTTACTGTCTTGATCATAGTACAAGAATTATCGAAACTGGAAATGCTAGGTTCATTGAGAATTGTGAGATTAGTAGGAGCCAAGAACCACGAAATGTGGATATTCAAGAAGTTAGGGTGCAAGTTCCTTTGCCCATAACTCCTTGTAAAGTTGTTGTTCCTCCCATTGTTGAACAGCCTAATATTGGGCAAGAACAACACATTAATGACCATGAAACTCACAATAATGATAATGAACCTGAAATAAATGAACCACATGAAATACAATTATGTAGGTCTCAAAGACAAAGGAGATCTGCTATTTCAGATGAATATGTGGTTGATCTTCATGAGTCAGAATGTGACTTAGGAGTTGATGATGATCCAGTTTCATTTTCACATGCCATGGAAAGTGCTAATTCTATAAAATGGTTAGATGCCATGGAAGATGAGTTGAAATCTATGGAACATAATGAAGTCTGGGACCTTGTTGAATTGCCAGAAGGTTCAAAAAGAGTCGGGTGTAAATGGGTCTTTAAGACCAAACGTGACTCTAATGGCAATATCGAACGACATAAGGCCAGACTTGTTGCAAAAGGTTTTACTCAGAAAAGTGGTATTGATTATAATGAGACCTTTTCACTGGTTTCTAAGAAAGATTCTTTTAGAATTATTATGGCTTTGGTGGCTCATTCTGATTTGGAGTTACATCAAATGGATGTGAAAACAACCTTTCTGAATGGTAATTTGGATGAAGAAGTTTATATGGATCAACCTGCGGGTTTCTCCATACAAGGAAAAGAACGTATGGTGTGTAAACTTAAGAAATCGATATACGGACTTAAACAAGCTTCCCGTATGGTATCTTAAGTTCAATGATACCATCACTTCTTTTGGATTTGAAGAAAACATTGTTGATCGATGTATTTATCTGAAAGTCAGTGGGAGCAAGTTTATTATTTTGATTATGTATGTTGATGACATCTTGCTTGCAACAAATGATCTTGGTTTGATGTATGACACCAATAAATTTCTCTCGAAAAACTTTGAAATGAAAGATATGGGTGAGGCAACTTATGTGATCGGAATAGAAATATTTCGGGATAGATCACAAGGATTGTTGGGTTTGTCTCAGAAAGCATATATTAACAAAGTTTTAGAGAGATTTAGAATGGGAAAGTGCTCATCAAGTATTGTTCCAATTCAGAAGGGAGATAAGTTTAGTCTTATGCAATGTCCAAAGAATGAATTGGAACGTAAGCAAATGAAAGATATTCCTTATGCATCAATTGTTGGGAGCTTAATGTATGCACAGACTTGTACGAGGCCAGATTTTTTTTTTTTTGATATGACTGGACAGAAAATGAAAAAATACAAAATCACTTAAATGAATTGGTTGTTTAAATGCATCAAGTCTGGCAACATTGTTTAACAAACCACATTGTTTTGGCCCATATTAGGTTGCCATTGAAACCCAAATTTTTGTTTTCCTCTATGGAAAGAAAAAAAAAAAATAAAAAAAAAAAAGGCAAATAAAATGATTGTTTATAACTCAAAAAATATATTTCATTTTTTCTTAAAAAAGTTTTTCATCATTTCTCTCTCAATCTATTTCCCCCTCATTTATCTTATCTCTCAATTACCATTAATTTCTATCTCACAAAAACTTCATTTTACACAAAAACTTCATTTCGGCATCTCAACTCAATTTTACACTAAAGGAACAAATAACAACACACCATAAACAGCTAATTAACATTAAATTACCCCTTTACACACAGTTACACTACACACTCTTCTTCCAATCAAGCTCCAACAGGGCGCATCCATGGAAGGCTTCACTTCGGTGGTCTACCATGTAAATCGTTTTCATAATTAATCATCAATAAAACATAAATGAGTCCCAGATCTTGAACTTCATGATTTTCACAATTAATTATAAAATAATAATATGACTAACCGTGAGCAGCCATGTTCTTGTGAATTGTTCTGCCCACTGATTGTTGAACGTCTGATTATTGAATATATCTGATTTCTCTCTCTTGCCGTTCTTAATTTCAGTCTGTAATTTTGCGTAATTGATAGATAATGAAAACTGAGAAAAAACTTGTTACGGCGGAGAGAGGACCAAATATCTTTTAATATAACTTTTTATCTGCAAAGGCGGTTATTGCAGAACTGTCACACGGTCTATCAACGTGTGCGTAGTTGGTGAAAAACCAACTCTTTTAATTAACCAATGATATATTAATAAAACTTATCTATTAATTATTAATTATATAAACCATTAATTAGATATTAAAACTAATTAATTAATATCTAATTTATATATATATGGCACAGGCCACATATATCTAACATTTCCCCACTTGGCCGAGTGACAGAATATACGTTCATGGTTTAAAAATTAATCATAATGTGCACATCATAATGATAAGTTTTAATTTCATTGGTCGATTCATAATTCATTATTAAGTATATACTAATATGAGTCACGGCGGTTCTATATCAATTACCCGACATAGTTCCTTCCATGTACCACAATATTAGTTTTCTACTTAAATTCTCATAAACGTAAAATCAATAATGGTCCACATTAATGTCTAATAATAGACAAGATCCTGTTAAAGTTGTGTCAACAGTTATGTATACATTAATGACAAACAGGATATCAATTAATTTCAGAAACAATACATAAAAGAGCTCAAAGTGTCAAATACATAAAGTATAGAATCATTAGGTTACATTAACAATCCTCATTCTTCCGACATGTTCAATAAATGCCTTTGGGGACAATCTTTGGGGTCAAAGAGATGCCAATATGATCGATTGACATCTTTTGTTTTCTGAAACTTCTTCTTTAACGACAAGGTATTTTTAATTCCATATGTCTAG
>BMAC01000356.1:501938-514950 GCA_014905375.1 Phtheirospermum japonicum | reverse complement strand
CTAAAAGTTTTGTCTTTTTTTTCTTTTACCAGAAAGACAGCATCTCTTGAAGCAAGAGTCAATATATCGGAACAAGAGACAGTGGATGGGCAAGCTTTCTCAACGTTTGCTTTTATCGCGTCAATCACTTCAAACCCGCGGGCTGAGTTCAGATTAGGAAACGCATTCTTCTCGCTCCTGAAATCACTGCTATCATCAAGTAATATAGATCCTTCACATCCCTACACTCCCCAAACAAAAATCAAAATAAAAATAAAAATTGTGACATTGAGAAAAAGAAAAAAGGAAATGCATTTATTTATTTTAGTTACATTAACAAAACAGTCATGGAAATGCAGACGCAAAATAGAGGCAGCGAGCCTCGTTTCGTTGGCTATGGCGGACCAAACTCCGTATCTCACAATCTTCGTCAAGTTTGGGCAAGTCTTATCGTAAAACTTGTAATCAAGTTGACTGTTACCAAATGTCACCAGTACCAGAAAACTCAACGCACGAATGGCCGAAAAACGAAAAGCGGTCGGATTCATATTTTGAAAGAAAATAAGGTGGAAAATAAAAATAGATAAGAAACTGTAATCTGCCTGAGGATGATAAACAGCAGAGGCTGCAATTTATAAGAGAATGCAATGCAAGTGATGAGTTCATTTTTTATTTTATTTTGTTTACTGGAGAGTGACAAAGCCACTTAAGATGTCCCTTTCAACTAGCCACAAAATCCTCAAGTGGGCGCCGATCAGGAGTAGTGGATTTCAAAGGAATTATAGTATTCCTACAAGTTGAGTAAAATAGAGTTACGACGGCATTGTTGGAAAATGTGGTCTCAATATATATAAATCGCAGGAAAAAATAAATGTAGAGAATAATTTATAAACACTTTTGTTTATTTCTCTTAAATACACAAATATTAATGAACTTAACTACATAAATGAAAAGACACAACTAATCATGTAAATGCACAAAATATGAAAGGACACACATGTACATGAATGAACACTATATTAAAAGTATATCAAAAGTCAGATCCATTAATTTAACCATGAATCTAGCTTATATATATTCTTCAACTTTCAACGGGGATTTGGGGCCCGCCCATAATATGTTTTTGCATTTACGAATTTGGCTGCAGTTATGCAAACATAGTCACTGACTATACAAGGCGGGCGGGTTATGGTTACTTTAATCACCAGGGTAGTCGACTTTCATGATTAAGGTTATCTTGTAACCCTAACATGCACTCTCAAATACCATCCTAACACACACAAAAACTCTGAGTCAGAGTTATTTTTCATCCGATGAAACCCAAATTTAGTTATTTTTTATTTTCATTTTTTCTCTAGTGTTTAATTTATTCTTTAATCTTTTATTTGTACTTTATTTTTTTAGGGTTGTTTTTATCATTTTTTAGTATTGTAGTTTTATTTTAGTATTCAATTTATTTTTTCAGTTTTTAACGTTGTTTTTTAACATTTTTAGGGCCTTTAGTTATTTTGGGAAAAAGATTGTAACCATCTTGTACTATGCATTTTTTGGGTTTGCATTCTAACTTTTTTTTTTTTGTAATTTAATACATCTTGTACTTCACAAAATTCTGAAAGTGCATCCTCGGACCAGCCAACTCGCCGGAACTCACCTAGTCTCACGAGTGAGGTTGCATATTTTCAAACCCGTATACTTTAGGTGAGTTCCGGCGAATTTATTATTTATTTAAAACTAGTTTCGACATATTTTATTAAATATGCAAACTCACCGAATTTATTATTTAAATAATAAATTTTATTTATTTAATCAAACTAGTTCCGGCATAATTTCTCACCTAGTCTCACTAGAAATAAATAATAATTTTTTTTGTATATTTGTTTTTTCTAAAATTTGTATAGTACAGGATGCACTTTTAAAATTTTGTATACTACAGGATGTATTAAATTACAAAAAAAAAAACAAAAAAACGTTAGGATGCAAACTCAAAAAACGCGTATAGTACAGGATGCATATAATTTTTTACCCAGTTATTTTTATTTTAGGTTTTATTTTTTTTTTTAAATTTCCTATTTTATGGTATTCTTTAAAATAATATTATTATGAATATAGCTACAGTGGACTTGGTTGTTGGAATACTAATTTTGATAGCTAAATTTTTTGTTCATATATAATTAAATGGAATAATATTCACTACAAAAAAAGTATTTAATCAAAAAAAAAACCCACGGTAATAAGTCAAAGGTCCCCCCTAATCAATTTAGCGAGTGAAAAATTGAGGGAAAACTCCCCTCGGTAAAACCCTCATCAGTAAACACTTTCGAGGGAAATCTTGCCCTCGGTAAATTTTTTCAAAGGAATTATCGAATGTTCTTTTTTTTTTTTCCGGTAAATTTCCTTGCACGTTAATATATACGCCCTCGGAAAAATCGAGGGAAAAAATACCCTCTGAAAAACCGAGGAAAAATATCCTCTCGATTTTTCCGAGGGGATATTTGCCCTCGGATTTACAGAGGGTATTTTTCCCCTAAGTTTTTCGAGGGGATATTTGTCCTCTATTTTTCCGAGGGTATTTTTCCCCTCAATTTTTACCCACTTTGAAAACTCGAGGACAAATATCCCCTCAGAAAAAACGAGGGGATATTTGACCTCGGTTTTTCCGAATGAGTATTTTCCCTCGTAAAATATTAAAAAATAATATTTTCAAAAAAAAGAAAAAAATCGAGTGAATTCATGCCCTCGGTTTTTCCGAGGGGGATTCGCCCTCGGTTTTTTCCGAGTGGAATATTCTCCTCGATTTTTCCCTTTTTACTTTTAATTACTAATTTTAATTCATGTTTATTTATTAAAATATTCCAAAAATTAAAAACAAATCATTAATAAACAAACAAATAAATAAACCAATCATTATATAAATATTTGAAAATTTTCAATTATTAAATTCGTTGAACAAAAGTGTTTAGTAAAAAAGTTTATAAAACTATAAAATAGTCATATGACGGGGAAGGCTGTGGCGAGGGATACTACTGTAAACGAGCTAATAGCTCGGCCATTTGGGCGTTCACCCGCGCCTTAAATGCTGCTCACGTAGTCGCTCAGACTCATTGTATCGCTGCTCCATCGCCTCCTGAGCTCGTCTCGTGGCCTCCAACTCCTCCCTCTGCGCCTGGAGCTGCGCCTCGAGCTCTCTCACATGGGTCCTATCTTATTGGGAGGAGGAGGAGGAAGAAGAGCTGCCTCGGAAACCCTTCGCAGCAGCCACAAACTTCCCGAACAAGCCGGTGTCGTAATGTCGGCCTTATCCGACCCGACGACATCGAGAAAAATAAGGTCAGGATCAACCTCGTTTTCTAGATCCTATGAAGAAGTACGTGCGTCATCCAGACGTCACTCGTACTCCTCCTGAAATAGAACTCGTTAGTAAATTCAACATTAAACCAAAGAACAAGTTAAAAATAAGAACGAGACTCACATTAGTATTACTGGATCTCACATCGATCCACGTGTCGTCGTCCTTCTTGTGCGTGCGTATAAAAACCTGGTACATAGTGACCGACGGACCCGTCTCCCGCTCCTGTATCCAAATAAATTTATCAAATAATTAACATAAAAAATAAACAAATAAATAATATGTTATATTATAAAATTACTTACGATATCATAGGAATAATAGACCGTAGATCTAGATGATTTGTACATATTTGTGTGTGATTTTCGTGTGTTTTTGCATCGTGTGTTATGTGCTTTTACGTGTTTTAGGTTTATCTTTTTATCGTTTTTCTTCCTTTTTTATGTTTTTCATTTATTATGGTGTTTAATGTGTTTTTACTTTATTTTGTATGAAATAATCTAACTTTGCTTAATTTTAATATTTCAGCTCAAAACGAGAAAAATAGGACGAGCGACGAGCCGAAGCCCTGCAGGCGCCGCATTGCAGTGCCCGCGTCGACGCCGAGTACCTCTTGCATCGATCGACGCTAGGTCGACGCGTAGCTTTTGAAGCGTCGATCCTAGCCCTGTCGGTCGACGCACTGTCGACACTGCGCCCGCGTTGACCGACACAACGTCGATGCATATGTCAGAAGCGTTGATCTTAACTCCGTCAATCGACGCAATGGTCGACGCATAGCTTCTGAAGCGTCGATCTTATCATCGTCGATCGACGCTCTGCCTGGTCGACGCGTGCAGCCTGGCTCGCGTCGATCGACGCACCATCGACGCTCCGGCGGTTGAGCGGTTATTTTTGAAGAAATCTATAAATACCGATTGGTTTATCATTTTAATCATCAGACTTCGAGAGGGCAAGGTCCAGAACACTTAGAAATATATTCCTCTCCCCTTTTCACATTACATTTGAAGATTTCATTCGAAGATCGCGTCGGAGACTCGTTTTTACATTCTACGTCGCTCATAGTCATCGTTCGTCGCTGAAGCTTGATCGTATGCTGCGTATTCTTCCTGAAATATAAGTTGTAATTCCTGCTTTTGTAATTTGGCTTTGGATTTAGTTTCATTAGTTGTACGTTTCATTATTAGTATGCTAGTTTGACTATGATAGTTTAGTAATTTAAGTGTTTTCGAATTGCTAGTTTAATGATGATGCTTTCTCGTTTTTAATATCTGAATTTTCATGCTTTCCATTAGGTTTTTAATAATTATATGCTCGTTTTTGAATTCGTAGTTGTAGAATCCTTCAACCAAAATGGATTGTGTGTTTAATTATAAAAATTATGAACAAACATTTATCGACGCCTATTGCAATTCCTCGTGGTTCGACTCGGATCAACTTATCGCATACAATAGCTCCGTTCTCTTGCGGACGAGCTTTAGCTTTAAATTTTAAACGCGAAAAAGTTCGATTCAAAAATTTGGCGCCATTGCCGGGGAATTGACAAAGGCTGTCCAAAAATGTTTGTTCGTATATGTTTAGTTTAGTTTGTGTTAGTTTGTATTATTTTGTCTCGACTGTTTTAATTTGTTTGTTAGTGATTGTAAGGACGTAGGTCCTTAGGTGGAGAAGTAGTACCTTTAGTCGACAACATTCAACGGGTGAATCGAGCATGACTGACGTCAATAGCTGTCATCAATGGCTTCATTCGGAACAAATACTTCGGAACCAAATCAGCCAGAAACTCGAGATGAACAGAACAATATACCCAATCCACCACCGTTTAATCAAGACCAGTTCAATCATCATGTTAACAATCAAGGCATGCAACTGAATCAACAACAAATGCCTTATTACTTTCATCAACAACAGTTCAATCAACAACAACAATTTCATCCTCGAGGACCGTACGTACCATTTAACAGGACGTTCCATCAACATGAGCCCCAACCGGCTCGTGTGCGTGAATTTGCTCGACCCGTGATCGGTCCATCTACATCGTGCATTCGTCTAGGCCCAGTGTCCCGAGATTATGAGCTAAAGGCCATTCATTTCAATCTTTTGCCTTCTTTCTACGGGCGTTTACATGAAGATCCGATAACCTTCATTCAGAAATTTTACTCAATTATCCAAACGTTTCCATTGCAAGGGCTTAATGAAGATCAGTTGAAGATGAGATGTTTTCCGTATACGTTAAAAGATAAGGCGGAGACTTGTTTTTTGTCGTTGGAGCCCGACTCTCTTACAAATTGGGATATGGTGTACGATCGCTTCATGGGGAAATATTTTTCAAATCAAACGACGGCTCAACTCCGAGTAAAGATAGCGTCATTCAACCAGATAGAAAACGAAATGTTCCACGAAGCTTGGTAATATTTTAAAGAATTATTGACACAATGCCCACATCATCATTATCCACCCGAGCTTGTTAATCAATTCTTTTATGATGGGCTTATTCTTACATTTCAGTATATGGTGGACAATGCAGCAGGGGGAGATATTGGATCACGTACCGCTCAAGAAGTATGGGACATTTGCGAGTCGATAAGTTACAATTCTCAACAGAAAAGCTCGCGATCGAAGAAGGTGGCTGTACATGAGATCGAGCTGGCACATGACGATTCCTATAAACTTGATGAGTTAACGAGGCAGGTGGCCTCTTTGCAAACTCAAAACACGTTTTTATCTCAAGGCATTTATTCTTCACAAGAAACGTGTGGCATTTGTGGTGTGTATGGACATGGCGCGAATTTATGTCAAGTAGTGTTCGAACAGGTTGATGGAACCAATGAACAAGCACTCGCTATTCAAGGTTATCAAGCGAATCAAGCCGGGCAGGGGTATCAAAACTATAACTCACGCAACAATAAACCTAATTGGTGGAGAGATCATCCAAATTTCTCATGGTCAAATCCTAATAATGCGGCGAATCCGATACCGAACCAAAGGCCACAAAATAACTTTGTTCCCCAACAACCATATCAACAACAATGGGGACAAGGTCAATTTTCATTCTCAACTCGACCAATGCAACAATCACAACCGCAAGGACAAGGTCAAGTACCATTTTCTCCACATCCGTAAGGGCAAGTTCAAGTACCTTTGCCTCCACCACCACCAACTCAAGCACCCGTTTCACCATCACTCGAAGAGACGTTGCGTACGTTTATGCAACGCACTGACTCAAATTTCCAACGCACTGAATCAAATTTGCTACGTGCTGACAAATAGATGGATAAGCTTGAAACGGCTCTTGGCCAATTCGCCAAGCAAGTGGAAAAGAACGAGCAAGGGAAGTTACCAAGCCAATCATCACAAGTCCAGGTAGTCACAGTGCTTCGGAGTGGTCGTATTGTGGATAATAAAGTAGCATCTCCCGATGAGATCTCTAATGGCGAAAACAACAACCTAAATGAGGATGAAGTCGAGGAAACCATTACTAAGGTACCGGATCATGTTGAAAAAGACGTCGAGCCTAAGAAAACTCTTCACAAGGCTTCTAATCCATATCGGCCTCCAATTCCTTATCCAAGTCATCTTCAAGGGGAAAAGCAAGATAAGCAATTTCTTGATCTTTATAATATGCTTTCTAAGGTTAATGTTAATTTACCTTTGCTCGATGTTATAAGAAACGTTCCCGCATATGTCAAGTTTTTCAAAGACTTGGCATCCAAATATTTTTTTTTTCTGAAAATGAAAAAGTTTGTATTTCAAATGCGGCAAGCGTAATCTTACGAAATCCCCTTCCCCCTAAGGAGAGTGACCCTAGGAGTTTTTGTATTAAAATCACTTTGGGAAATGGTAAAGAAACTCGGGGAATGCTCGACCTTGGGGCGGGAATTAATTTTATGCCCTCGTCTATTTTTGAGCAGTTTGACTTAGGTACACTCAAGCCGACGAGGATGAAACTCCAACTAGCCGATCGGTCGGTTAGTTACCCGCGAGGAATTATTGAAGACGTGTTGGTGCAAGTCGGGAGTTTAATTGTGCCTGTTGACTTTGTGATTCTTGATGTGGGAGATGTTCAAGATGATAACCGGGAGCATACGATTTTATTGGGATGACCTTTCATGGCTACGACAAATACTTTGATTGACGTGAAGAACGGAAGCATGAATTTGTCCGTTTTGGACGAGTCGGTCACATTTTCCATTCATGATCTTCACGCTACCCCATCGTCGTCAATGAATGCTGATTGTTCGTTTGTTGATGCCATCGAGCCAATCGTACAAACTGAGTTTGAAGACGAGTCCGAGGAGGATAACTGGTCCGAGCAAATTTCCGAGGGCATAATTAACCTTTTTGAGATTGCTGAGGAGAAATCGGATAGCGAACCAAAATCCGAGCTTAAGCCACTTCCATATCATCTCAAGTACGTCTATCTTGAAGAGGGTGAAAAGAAGCCGGTGATTATTTTTGCCGAGTTGACACAAGAAGAAGATGCTTTGATCAAAGTTCTTAAAAGATTTCAAGGAGCAATTGGTTGGAGTTTGGGGGATATCAAAGGAATTAGCCCGGCCACATGCATGAATCACATTATGTTAGAAGATGGTGCAAAGCCAGTTCGGGAGGGTCAGTGCCATTTAAACCCTACTTTGATGGAGGTTTTGAAAAAGGAGATTTTTAAGTTGATCGACGAAGGGATCATCTTTGCTGCACCCGATAGCGAATGGGTGAGCCCCGTCCATGTTGTACCAAAAAAGGGCGGGATTACGATCATCGAGAATGAAAAAGGGGAAATTGTACCGACACGATTGACTACGGGATGGCGGATGTGTATCGACTTCTGAAAGCTTAATGCCGCCACACGAAAAGATTATTTCCCACTTCCCTTCATTGACCAGTTACTTGATAAGTTGGCCGGACACCAATACTATTGTTTTCTCGATGGGTTGTCCGGGTATTATCAAGTTGCSATAGCGCCGGAAGATCATAAGAAGACGACGTTCACTTGTCCTTTTGGAACCTTCGCTTTTCGGAGGATGTCTTTTAGACTATGCAACGCACCGACGACTTTCCAACGCTGCATGCTTTCCATCTTCACGGACATGATAGATGACTATCTCGAGGTATTCATGGATGATTTTTTAGTTTTTGGCTCTTATTTTGATTCATGTCTTGAGAATTTGTCTAAAGTTCTTGAAAGACGTGTAGATAGTCATTTAACGTTAAGTTGGGAAAAAAGTCATTTCATGGTTAGAAGTGGTATTGTACTTGGTCATGTTGTGTCGAGTCATGGTTTGGAGGTCGATAAGGCCAAAGTTGACGTTATTGAAAGTTTGCCACCTCCCACGAATGTTAAGGGTATTCGTAGTTTTCTTGGACATGCGGGCTTCTATCGGCGATTTATAAAGGATTTTTCCAAAATTAGTCACCCGCTTTGTCATTTGTTCAGTAGCGATGTTCCGTTTGTTTTTGATGAATCATGCTTGAATGCTTTCAATTTGATTAAGAAAAAGTTAACCACGGCCCTGGTGGTCGTTGCCCCAAATTGGTCCCTTCCATTTGAAATTATGTGCGATGCATCGAATGATGCCGTGGGGGCCGTTTTGGATCAACGTGTGGATAGTCTCCTTTGATTCATTTATTACTCGAGTCTTATGTTAAACAAGGCTCAAAGGAACTATACACCCACCGAGAAAGAACTTTTGGCTGTGGTATTTTCTTTGGAAAAGTTTCGATCTTATATTATTGGTTCAAAAGTGGTCGTCCATAGTGATCACGCGGCTCTTCGTTATCTTTTTAATAAAACACAAAGCAAGCTGCGTTTGATTCGCTGGATACTTTTGTTACAAGAGTTTGATGTTGAAATAAAAGATCGTAAAGGTTGTGAAAATGTGGTTGCGGACCATTTGTCCCGACTGGATAGAGAGGGATTGCGTGAATTTGGTTGTTTGAATGATGTTTTTCTATATGAGTTAACATGTGCTATTTCTTCGTATAATACTCCATGGTTCGCCGATATTGTTAACTTTCTTGCTTGTGGCTACTTTAGTGCTAATTTATCCTTCCAAGAGAGGAAGAGATTTCTTTCTAAGTGCAGGGATTACTTTTTGGATGACCCGTTCTTGTTTCGGTTCGGGAAAGATGGACTTATTCGACGTTGCATCCCCGAGGAAGAACAACAGAGTATTCTCTCGTTTTGTCATGATCAGCAGTGTGGAGGCCATTTTGGAGTTCAGAAGACGGCTTACTAGGTCCTCCAATCCGAATTTTATTGGCCTAGTCTATTTAGAGATGCGCATGAGTTCGCTAAGACATGTTATCGATGCCAGCGCTTGGGAAACATTGGCAAACGTGATGAGATGCCGCAAACGAGCAATTTAGTCGTGGAGATTTTTGATGTGTGGGGCATCGATTTTATGGGACCATTTTCAGCATCATTCGGTTATGAATATATATTGGTTGTCGTTGACTATGTGTCCAAGTGGATCGAGGCTATTCCCACGAGGACGTATGATGCAAGAGTCGTGCTCAAACTCATTCAGGAGCATATTCTTGGTAGGTTTGGCTTTCCATGTGCGATCATTAGTGATGGGGGTGCACATTTTTGTAACTGCTCTTTTGAGAAATTGATGGCCAAATATGGGGTGAAGCACAAAGTGGCCACAGCGTACCATCCACAAAAGTCGGGCCAAGTGGAGACGAGTAATAGACAAATCAAGGCAATTCTGGAAAAAACCGTTCAGCCGAGTCGTAAGGATTGGTCGGCTAAGCTTGTTGATGCTTTATGGACTTATCGAATGGCGTACAAAAATGTTTTGGGAACTAGCCCTTATCGAATGGTTTTTGGTAAAGCATGTCATCTTCCAGTGGAAATGGAGCATCAGACATATTGGGCGATTCGTGCAGTGAATTTGGACTTGGTACAAGCCGGTAATCAACAAGGACTGCAATTGGAGGAACTCAATGAAATTCGAAATGAGGCTTACGCCAACGCGGACATCTACAAAAAGAAAGTTAAGGCTTATCACGACAAGAAGATTATTCACAAGAATATCCGAGTTGGCATGCAGGTGCTGTTGTTTAATTCTCGCCTCCATTTATTTCCCGGGAAGCTCAAATCACGTTGGAGTGGCCCATTCCTTGTTACCGAAGTTTTCCCATATGGAGCCGTGCGTTTGGTAAATGAGACAACCAAAGAGAGTTTTCTAGTGAACGACCATCGTGTGAAGCCGTATTTTCAAGGTTCGAAATTGCTTCAAGAAAAGGAGAATGTGACTCTCGTTGTCCCCTGTTTGGCATAGAGGGGAGGATTCGTCAAGCTCAGTGACGTTAAACAAGCGCTTCTTGGGAGGCAACCCAAGTCTTTCGACTTAGTGTATTTTGTGTGTTTGTTGTTTGTTGTGTGTTTCAGGTTCCCTTCATTTTTAAGCCCCGTGGATGGTTTTCGACATCGACTCTTTACCACAATCATGAATTCAGGGACGTCTCTCTTTCTCTTCATTTGCTTAATTTTTCATTTTATACAATGTGGGCATTGTATGTACTAAGTGTGTGTGTGTGTGTGTGTGTGGGGGGTTTTTTTTAAGTACCTAAAGAGATGAGGTACCAAACGAGCATAATATACATAAATCACAAACGAGAGTTCATTGACTCCAACCTTACGTTGCTAAGTGCAACTGATAATATCTTTTCAACTTTACACATGGAGTATTAACGTCTCCAAAATAAAAACAAAAATTACATAAAATCCTATAGAGGGTATCGGAAAACAGGGCTAGTAGAGAGTATTCGACTCTTAAGAACGAAACATGAATAGAACAAGAGACAAGACACTTCATAGATTGTTTACACTTCATTCCCCACAATTACACTATAGTTCGAACGGAAGTCTAAATATCCTAACCAAAGCATCTAACCACGTCACTTCGTCAAGGTTCCAGTCATTTTTTTTGAGTACCTAAAGAGATAAGGTACTAAACGATTATAATTTACTTAAATCACAAACGAGAGTTCATTGACTCCAATCTTATGTTGCTAAGTGCAAAATGATAATATTTTTCAACTTTACACGTGGAGTTTTAACGTCTCAAAATAAAAACAAAAATTACATAAAATCCTATAGAGGGTATCGGAAAACAGGGCTAGTAGAGAGTATTCGACTCTTAAGAACGAAACATGAATAGAACAAGAGACAAGGCACTTCATAGATTGTTTACACTTCATTCCCCACAATTACATTATAGTTCGAACGGAAGTCTAAATATCCTAACAAAGCATCTAACCACGTCACTTCGTCAAGGTTCCAGTCAAAATATCAATACATACAATTCAAAATCAACCCACAAACAAGCATACAAACAAATACCAACCAAAGGAAACCAACCCCCCCCCCCCCCCCCCCCCCACACACACACACACACACACACACTTAGTACATACAATGCCCACATTGTATAAAATGAAAAATTAAGCAAATGAAGAGAAAGAGAGACGTCCCTGAATTCATGATTGTGGTAAAGAGTCGATGTCGAAAACCATCCACGGGTCTTAAAAATGAAAGGGAACCTGAAACACACAACAAACAACAAACACACAAAATACACTAAGTCGAAAAGACTTGGGTTGCCTCCCAAGAAGCGCTTGTTTAACGTCACTGAGCTTGACGAATCCTCCCCTCTATGCCAAACAGGGGACAACGAGAGTCACATTCTCCTTTTCTTGAAGCAATTTCGAACCTTGAAAATACGGCTTCACACGATGGTCGTTCACTAGAAAACTCTCTTTGGTTGTCTCATTTACCAAACGCACGGCTCCATATGGGAAAACTTCGGTAACAAGGAATGGGCCACTCCAACGTGATTTGAGCTTCCCGGGAAATAAATGGAGGCGAGAATTAAACAACAGCACCTGCATGCCAACTCGGATATTCTTGTGAATAATCTTCTTGTCGTGATAAGCCTTAACTTTCTTTTTGTAGATGTCCGCGTTGGCGTAAGCCTCATTTCGAATTTCATTGAGTTCCTCCAATTGCAGTCCTTGTTGATTACCGGCTTGTACCAAGTCCAAATTCACTGCACGAATCGCCCAATATGTCTGATGCTCCATTTCCACCTGGAAGATGACATGCTTTACCAAAAACCATTCGATAAGGGCTAGTTCCCAAAACATTTTTGTACGCCATTCGATAAGTCCATAAAGCATCAACAAGCTTAGCCGACCAATCCTTACGACTCGGCTGAACGGTTTTTTCCAGAATTGCCTTGATTTGTCTATTACTCGTCTCCACTTGGCCCGACGTTTGTGGATGGTACGCCGTGGCCACTTTGTGCTTCACCCCATATTTGGCCATCAATTTCTCAAAAGAGCAGTTACAAAAATGTGCACCCCCATCACTAATGATCGCACATGGAAAGCCAAACCTACCAAAAATATGCTCCTGAATGAGTTTGAGCACGACTCTTGCATCATACGTCCTCGTGGGAATAGCCTCGATCCACTTGGACACATAGTCAACGACAACCAATATATATTCATAACCGAATGATGCTGAAAATGGTCCCATAAAATCGATGCCCCACACATCGAAAATCTCCACGACTAAATTGCTCGTTTGCGGCCATCTCATCACGTTTTGCCAATGTTTCCCAAGCGCTGGCATCGATCACATGTCTTAGCGAACTCATGCGCATCTCTAAATAGACT
>BMAC01000356.1:478569-501913 GCA_014905375.1 Phtheirospermum japonicum | reverse complement strand
TATTATTAAAAAAGAAAAAGAGAAAGAAAAAAAAAAAGAATAAGTACAAGAAGAGAAATCCTTGTACAAGTTAAGCTCTTTGTTTTTGTTTTTCGTAGATTATTTTGTTAAAGAGGGTATAGATGACTTGGCTAGTCGGGTGACGACTTGGCGGTTTGAGTAGGGATAGACTTTGGCCGAGACATGGATGGATGACGTGCATGGAGATCAACTCGTTACTTTTAGGTGTTCGGAAGCTATTCTAAATATCTTATCTCAAAGTTATCGTGTCGTCCTTTTAGTTGAGTTTTCAGTCGATCTAATGCATTAGCTTCTTGAATCATATGGATGCATTAGTAATTAAGTCATCGGGTAATTATCTTTTCCTTGTCTACGTGTAGATTAGATTTTGATTGAGGACAAGCAAAAAGCTAAGTGTGGGGGAGCTGATTTGTACATATTTGTGTGTGATTTTCGTGTGTTTTTGCATCGTGTGTTATGTGCTTTTACGTGTTTTAGGTTTATCTTTTTATCCTTTTTCTTCCTTTTTTATGTTTTTCATTTCTTATGGTGTTTAATGTGTTTTTCCTTTATTTTGTATAAAATAATCTAACTTTGCTTAATTTTAATATTTCAGCTCAAAACGAGGAAAACAGGACGAGCGACGAGCTGAAGCCCTGCAGGCACCACATTGCAGTGCCCGCATCGACGCCGAGTACCGCTTGCGTCGATCGACGCTAGGTCGACGCGTAGCTTCTGAAGCGTCGATCCTAGCCTCGTCGGTCGATGCACTGTCGACACTGCGCCCGGGTCGACCGACGCAACGTCGACGCACCATCGATGCATATGTTCTGAAGCGTCGATCTTAACTCCATCAATCGACACAATGGTCGACGCATAGCTTCTGAAGCTTCGATCCTATCACCATCGATCGACGCTCTGCCTGGTCGATGCGTGCAGCCTGGCTCGCATCGATCGACGCACCGTCGACGCTCCGGCGGTTGAGCGGTTATTTTTCAAGAAATCTATAAATACTGGTTGGTTTATCATTTTAATCATCAGACTTCGAGGGGGCAAGGTCCAGAACACTTAGAAATATATTCCTCTCCCCTTTTCACATTACATTTGAAGATCTCGTTCGAAGATCGCGTCGGAGACTCGTTTTTACATTCTATGTCGCTCATAGTCATCGTTCGTCGCTGAAGCTTGATCGTTTGCTGCGTATTCTTCCTGAAATATAAGTTGTAATTCCTGCTTTTGTAATTTGGCTTTGGATTTAGTTTCATTAGTTGTACGTTTCATTATTAGTATGCTAGTTTGACTATGCTAGTTTAGTAATTTAAGTGTTTTCGAATTGCTAGTTTAATGATGATGCTTTCTCATTTTTAATATCTGAATTTTTATGCTTTCAATTAGGTTTAATTGGTTAATTAGGTTTTAATAATTGTATGCTCATTTTTGAATTCGTAGTTGTAAAATCCTTCAACCAAAATGGATCGTGTGTTTAATTATAGAAATTATGAACAAACATTTATCGACGCCGATTGTAATTCCTCATGATTCGACTCGGATCAACTTATCGCATACAATAGCTCCGTTCTCTTGCGGACGAGCTTTAGCTTTAAATTTTAAATGCGAAAAAGTTCGATTCACTAGACCTCCCCCCTGCTTCGACATCACAGTACCCGTACCAGCAGGCTCGCTCCTTCTGTTCTTGCTGCACTGCTCGGACCTTCTCCTGTTCTCGGGCTTATCCCACTCAAAAGTTCAAGCCCTAGTTGAAATGCATGATATATAAATATAAATTATCTGTAATAATAATAAAAGTTTAATTTAATAAGAAAACATAACATAATCATTTACCTCCAAACCCCCTTGTCAACGCATGTCAGTGGCTGACCACCATGAGTATCACGATAATGATTATACCCGTTCAGTCGCTTCTCATACTTGTCCTACATTGTCTGGAGAAATGCTGTGTGAATATCCTGTGTAGTATGCAGGTTCGTGTCCCAATTAGAAATTTCCTAAAAAACAAAATAATAATTACAATTCAATTGATACATGATTCTCAAGTTACAATAAAGATTAATAAATTTGGATACAAAATAATAATTACCTAAAATATGTCCCACCAGAATCGACGTGTCTCCTTTGGGACTGCCTTAAACTGCCAACCGGCGGGATGAAGCTCCTTCTGCATGATCTCCCGAAATATATTGGTCAGCCTGACGTCCCTGCTATGTAACCTGTAATTGTGATTGTGGTTATAAATATAATGTAATAATAACGATGATTAAAATTTTAAAACTATTAATTTACTTACTTATTCACGGTGGTATAAATAAGGTGTCGCCTCTGTGGTGGGCCCAAGTCCTGTCGGGATGTACCCATATCGAACGGTGTCGGTGTGGTGGTATATGTGGTTGGCACTGAATGATCAGTACCAATGCCCATGTAATCATCATCGAAATCAGCTAAATGATTAGTCGACCCCATATCTTATCGACCTAGGCTGCTGGATCCGCATCCACGACCTCTCGACATCTGATAAAATTATCAGATAACACGAGCATTTTACAAAATACCAGTATATATTATATATCAACCATTTTAATAAATCCAAACATAAAATAAATTAGTTAAAATAAGAGTGTTTTACAATATGAATAATTTACATATATTTCAACCAAACTAATTATTTGAATCGACACTTTTACTGTTAAAGTTATCACCAAACTCATCTTCATTGTGTCTTGGTCTGTATCTCGATCGGCGAGTAACTCTTCTTCTGCAACTTCATCTGCCTCCTCACCAAGATCATCAACGTCATTATCATTAGGGTCGTGTGAAGTGTAGTATTTTAGTGGTATATAAGAGGTTCATGGCTTGGTATTATCGGAACTCAAGTGATTGTATGAATCAATGTGTTTTAGCTTATGAAACTAAAGGAAAATGAAAGTAAAACAATTATGGCATATTGAAATTGCAAGCAATAATCAAATTAAGCAATAAAAAGCAAAGAAACAACAAAGTACAATAAAAGAAACCTAAGGTACAACTATGCATGCATGATCATGAAATCTAAATAATGTGAATCGATGAAAATCGAAAGCACCATTGGAAAGAGCAATGAAAGTTGACTTGAAAGTTAAAGTCTTTATAAAATAACTAGAAACTAGGAGTAGATCTAGAAATCAAAATTAAACCATGCATGAAAATAAAAACCAAAATAAAGCATAAGAAGTACTTAACATAAAAATGATCAAGGACCCGATCTATAATCAAGTGTGTCACTTACCTAGATTCCATAAACCAAATCATAAATCTAACAAAAAATCTAAGATCTAAGACAAAATGCATAAATTGAAAAATGAGCATGAAGTTGAAGAACAAGGACGAAATTTAGAAAAACTTACTTGAATTAAGAAAAAGAATCTAAAACTTGATGAAATTACAATCCAAATTAAATCCAACTGATGGCTTGAATTCTTCTTGAGCTAACAAACCCAAGGGAAAGCTTGAAAATAAAATCTAAAAGTTAGAGAGGATTTAGACTCCAGAATCATGCATGAGTTGAGAGAATGTGAGATAGACCAAATAAAATCATCTTACATTTATTTATACTAAATCTAATTAAGGGCAAATGGGTCAAATAAGCCTTAAAAGCTTGGATTTCCAGTGTTTGACCAAAGTTGACCAGAAGACACCTTGCTCGACACTTGGCTTGATATTTGGCGTGGGCTGGCTTGAGATGGCGTGGTGCTTGGCACGTCTTGGCGCAGCTTGGCGTGCGGTTGTTTGCGTCAAGGTCCCGGGCGCGAGTCTTAGCGCAGCTTGGCGTGCGGTTGCTTGCGTCTAGGTCCCGGGCGCAAGTCTTGGCGCGGCTTGACATCGCTTGGCGACCATTCCAGAAGGTTGCGGCATTTTGGACTTCACTCTAGGCGCAGATGTTGACTCACCCTGACGCAACTTGGCTTGCCCAGACATGTCCTGGCGTGGATCTAGGAGAATGCTGGAACGTCTTAGCTTAAGGGCGGACTTGGATTGAGATAGTGCGGTGCTTGGAACGTCTTGGCACAAGTTTAGTCGCAGTGCTTGGCGCGAGTCTTGGGCCTCAATGCTTGGCTCGAGTCTAATTCATTAAGCCACCTATTTTTGCTTCTTAGCTTCTAACTTCAAGACCTGTCCTTCCAATCAAACTTTATCTTCTTAAAACAACGACCAATCTCAAGTGAGCCCGTTCTTTCACCTATGAAATAAGAATATTGAACATTAAAACTCAAGAATCACACAAACATCACTAACATCGTACACATAAGACTGAAAACAATAAAATAAGAAAACAACCTAATAAACTAACGAAACTCAACTCAATACCACTATAAACAACATTAAACCCTAATTAAAAACACGAGAAAAATACCACAATCACATGCAAAATAACCACCCACACTTATTGGTTTGTTCGTCCTCGAACAACGAAAAGAATCAAGAATGTACATGCAAATTATGAAAAAGAAAAATCTTTGTGCTTATCCAAAATTAGAATGATAAAAGTATCAACATAAACTTGTTATCGCCAAGCATTGCTCGTATTACTCTTTCTCGAATAAAAACCGAATCGATGACTTCCTCACAAATGGAATTTTGAGGTGTTTGCTCAATTCACTCAAGTGTTTTTTTTATATGGGACGTGTATACGCTCAAATCGGACAATACATGCACCTTGTCAAGATTTCACAAATTAGAAACTCAAAATCACCCGTTGTACATGACCAAATCGAAAGAGGTCTTTATTTCTGGTTGTAATGTTGGCTCTTTGGTAAGGTATGGAATATATGGATATAGTGGCTAACACACGATCAAACGTGATCAATAACACACGAAATCCTAACTTCTAGAACTCGAAGCTTATGATCGCTTCACCCTTCCCAAATTACCAAACTTTCATTCAAAACCCTTTCGTACACACATACACTTTTATGAATTTTATTTCACAACACTTAGAAGCTTTCTGAATACGCTTCTTTTTACGAAACTTAGCCTTTTTAGACATTAGGCTTTTCACTTAAACGCATGCTTTATCACTTTTCGTGATTTGTATTGAAGAATGTTTTTTTTTCAAGAACTCAAAACCCAAAACCCACAAGTGATTTCCCACACATTCATAGCCAACTAACAACATACATTCTCATCTCACAATATATGAAGATATAAGAGCTAAAATCGAGCCCGGCTAACAAGAAACGGGGCATAGGCTCAAGGGGGCTCATTTGGGATATTTAAGTAGCTTATATATTTGGATATGGATGGAGATAAAGGTGATATGTGTGCCTCGAGGTCATTCCTAAATTTAATCATGTACGAGCAAAATCAAGCCACCTCAATGCAATTTTCATATAAATGCAAGCAAAACTGATGATTCACACAAGACTACTCACTAGTTTACACCGGGTTTTGCAAGACAAAATCAAAAGAGCTTTTAGAGCTTTGCAATCTTTTCACGAGTAACTATTGAGTATATATATAGTTGGGTTTTGGACGAAGCACAAATATTCAACTCCTTACACAAGAGGTCATATACATGTAAAAATCCAACGAGTAAACTATTAAAACTTTTAAGCATGTGGTGATTGCTCAACAATGTAATAAACTCACAGAAGACACAAAAACAACTCAACCATATAAATGCCCAATTAGTAAGCGTCACTTCGCCGAGGCTCGAGTTAATAAAGACAGATCATGCTTTGTAAAACTCGGACCCTAACCACCTACCCACCCCACACTTAAACCATGCAATACCCTCATTACATTTTAATGAAAACAAGTAAAAGGAGGGTGAGATAGAAGTTTCCTTAACCGAGCGAGTTTTGGGTCTAGCTCATTGGGTCCACTTAAGCATCCGAGCAATCCAAGCGAAAACCGAGCGCGGCTTATTTCTCCCGAATCCATGAATGCTACTAACTTATCAAATCGACCAAAGTTGGAGTCAAAAAACAAAACATTATAAAAGAAAATCATCCAAAATCACACAAAATCAAAAATACAAGAAAATATGCACATAAATCAAAACAAAACAAAATCAAGGGCAAAAAAGAACCAAAAGACAACACTTTTTTTTTTCAATTTTTCAAATGTTTTTGGATTTTATATAATAAGAAAGCAAAGAAACACACAAAAATAATGTAAACATCCAGACGTCTCCAAAATAATCCAAAAGTACCAAATATCAAATATTTCTTACAAAATAAAATAAAACTACTAAATAAAAAGAGTTCAAAAGAGAAAAAAGAGTCATGATCTTTATTCCACCCCCCCATCACCTACTCATCACTCTCAGAATCATCGTCCGCCACACCATGCCAAAGAATGGGATCAACGGGTTCATCATCACCTACTTAGGACGACTTGGATCAAAATATTCATTCTTCCCCCCCACCCCACCCCATAGTCGGATTGAATCGTCATCATTTTCATATTTTCCTCTTCTCGGGCATCATCATCAATATCATCGTCCTCATTAAGTTACTCGCTTTTCTTGCCTCAACATCAACATCCGCAATATCCTCCTCCTCTTTCTATTGGATTTCTTCTTCAACTTGATCCCCCTTTTTCATAAAGATAACAATTTATTTGCCACACTCGTTATTATAATTTTTGGCAACTTGGTCATCTACTTGGCCGCTTTCATCCCCATCCCCACCTCCAATATTCTCAACTTCGTTCACACTCCTATGTCCCATCTCAAACCCATCATCTCAATGCAAACCATCAACCTGCCTCTCACCGACTCAAGACTCAACTCCCGATTCTTCATTATCATCAACCGCGTCTTTATTCATACATATGGAAGTCATGATCAAGTTTTTCGAAGTCTTGAACTCTTTGTGACTTTCCTTCTGACGGTGAGATTGTCGTTCTTGCAAAATTCTCATTGCCTCAAAGTTTTGATCAAGTCGATCAATGACCATAGCTTGGACCCCCCTATTCGCTTCCTCTCTACGATCACTCGCCGCTTGTAAAACCTATATTTCTTGATAAACACCTGCCCATTCTTCCAAAGGGGTAATGGGGTCCGCGGGAAAATCCTCGGCTTGAATATGAGAAGGCCCCTCGATTAGAGAGGGGTGATTTGAGACTTTCATTTTCTTAGATTTTTGCACCTTCAAGTTACGGGGAATGAGATTGTCTTTTTTAGTCTTATTAGATGTGAACCCCAAACTTCGCACTTCTACACTCGCGTGCATGGCTAAAGCGGTAATTATGGGTCCGAAACTAAGATTTTCCTTGGAGTTGTCAACGTGAGTTTGGATTGTGGAGATTATGAGCAAAGGAATACAGGGGCGTATTGTGCACACCATAGAAGGGCCAACTCAACTTGGGAAATCTTGTTCGCCTCTTGCTTTCTGAGAACAACATGGGCTATGAATTTATATATATAAAAGTACGAGTCATCTTCAATATCCCATGCTACCGCTCTCTTGGCATCCTTATCCGCATTGGTCTTTCAGGTCTCTTTCCAAAATCTCTTGATGTCAAGCTCGGGAAGACTTTCTTTCAAATGAACCTTCTCTCAGTCAAATTCTAATCCCAAGACTTCAGAGAACACATTTTCATCCACCACGATCTCTTTACCGGCTAGTAGACAAGTAAATGCGGAATCTTTCTTTTCAAAAGTGGTGTAAAACTCAACTACAAGCTCTTGATAACACGGCCCGTGAAAATTTTCTAATTGGTTGCAACCAAATAAATTGGCCATACTTAACACGGCCACATCAACTGGACAATGAGGTCGTTTATCATCTTCATCGATTTCTTTCATAAAAAATACTCGAGGTTCGAAAATTGATTGCTTTGAAAGTTTCTCGAATTTGGGAACCTCCACCAAGGAATATGCATCAAGAGGCCCATTTTAAGGGATAGGAACTCTTTTACCCCCTTTCTTAGACACTTTTGGAGGCATTGATTAGGAATTTAAGTTGAAAATGAAGATTTTGGCCGATAACCTTAAATTTGGCTTAAGAAAATTTTTGGATGAAAATTTTGGAATTGGAGCTTGATAATAAGAAAAGTGTACTCTCCTTGGTGTTTATACCAGAATTTGTGAAGGGTTCGAGGTCAGAATCCGCTTTGAAAATGAAGAACGCTCATTTGAGCATTTTATCGAACATGTTATGTGCAAGATTTGAAAAGAGGGGTTGTTTCAAATGGGTATTGAAAATCTCACTAATCCCTGCAATCCAAGAACTCAATCATGTATAGGGATGTAGAGGAGGTTGTTTTAAGCCTTTTACCTTGTTCAATTTCGAAATTCCATGAAGATATGACGAATTGGGGATTTTTGGCCTAAGTAGCTCGTCGGACAAGATGACCGGAGATCGGAGGTCCGGTGGCCGGAGAGCCCTTGGTGTGAAACTTGATGATGATGACGGCTTGAAATTGAAAGTGGGTAGACTTGATTGTTATAGGATTTGAAGTTTAGCTTGAAGACTCCTTGCTCACGGCCTTGGTGCGTTTTTCAGAGAATCCGCTCGGGCCATGCTTGGGCCATGTGATCTCTAAAACAACCCGGGCCTGACTTGTCTTGGAGGATAATGTCCTAGAGCGGACGTGGAACATGTGTGTCTCAAGTCTAGGCGCAGCTTGGCATGCGGTTGTTTGCGTCAAGGTCCCGGGCGCGAGTCTTGGCGCGGCTTGACGTTGCCTGGCGACCATTCCAGAAGGTTACGGCGTTTTGGATCTCGCTCTAGGTGAAAATGTTGACGCACCCTGATACATCTTGGCGTGCCCAGACATTTCCTGGCACAGATCTAGGCAAGCCATGACGCATACTTGACGTGCCCAGACTCGCTTTGGCTCGAGCCAAGGATAGGCCAAGGGCCAACTTCACCTTCTTTTTCGCTTTCTTGTCACTTCTATCGCCAAATTTTTCATGTATTCATTCTTTAAATTCTTTTTGTCACTCATAACTTCAAATATAGCAAGAATCACACCCATCCACAAATTAATTAAACTCATTTAACCAAATCAAGTATAAAATCCAAAAGAAAATAAGAAATAAATAAATGTATAAATAAAATAAATAAATAAACGAACATGGGTTGCCTCCAAAGAAGAACTTATTTTACGTCATTAGCTTGACGAACTCCCTTCTTGATCATGGTGAAGTTAAGATGGGAGGACCCACTAAAGCAATAACCTCGTTGTCGGGTGGAAAGAGAAAATCGTGACGATAGGGCTTCACCTGATGGCCATTGACTTGGAATCATTCTTGAGTCTTAGGGTCGATTAAGGTCACCGCCCCACTTGGATTGACTTTGTGAACTATATAGGGCCCCATCCACTTAGATTTCAACTTTTCGGGATATAAGGCCAAACGGGAGTTGTAGAGCAAGACAAGCATACCTACCTCAATCTCTTTTGGGACTATCCTCTTGTCATGGATTTGCTTCATCCTTTAATTTTAGATACGAGCATTTTCATATTGAATGTTCCGAAGCTCGTCTAACTCCTCCACTTGCAACATTCTCTCTAGCTCGGCCTCCTTCAAATCCATATTCGCGGCTTTTATCGCCCAAAAAGCTTTATGCTCAAGTTCAACCGGCAAGTGACAAGATTTTCCAAAGACTAAACAATAAGGGCTCGTAAATAGAACTGTTTTGTAGGCCATTCGAAGGGACCAAAAGGCATCACTCAACTTCCTCGACCAGTCTTTACGATTGGGTTACACCATTTTCTCAAGAACACTCTTCACTTGCTTGTTTACTTGTTTCAACTTGCCCGATGTTTGGGGATGATATGGTGTAGCTATCTTATACTTGATCCCATAGATCTTCATGAGATTATCAAATAGCTTATTACAAAAATTGCTACCACCATCACTTATGATCACTCTTGGAAAGCCAAAACGAGCAAAAATATTCTCCCTTACAAATTTAACCACCACCTCGGCATTATTTTTGGTTGTGGGGTTTGACCCATTTTGACACATAGTCGACCCCCGCAAGAATATATTCGTATCCATCTACAAATTTAGGAAACGGCCCGATAAAATCAATTCCCCATACGTCAAATATCTCAACTACTAAATCTCCCACCAAGGGCATTTCATTCATCTTTGAGATACTCCCCGTGCATTGGCATTTGTCACATGTTTGAACATAAAATTGAGCATCATAATGTAGTGACAACCAATAAAAACCCTCACTCAAGATCTTAAGGGCCGTCTTTCTTCCTCTAAAGTGGGCCCATTTGGTGATCGTGGAAAAAGGTTAGGATATCTTGAATACCATCCTCGGGAACACACCTTCGAATCATCCCGTCATTTCCCACCTTATACATAATAGGATCATCCCAATAGAAGCTTTGACATTTAACAAGGAAACGCTTCTTCTCTTGCCAACTCATGTCCGGTCGGAGGTCACCATTTGCCAAATAGTTTTCAAAATCGGCATACCATGGTGTTTGAGCCACTTCAAACAAATTCTCGTGATGCAGATTTCACCTATAGCTATCCCATCTCCACCATTCGTGGTCATCCTTGAAAGGTGATTGGCCACCACGTTTTCACACCCTTTATGCTCTTTAATCTCGACATGGAACTCTTGGAGCAATAAAATCCAACGAATGAGGCGAGGTTTAGCTTGGGATTTAGAGAACAAATAGCGCAAAGCGGCACGATCACTATGGACTATGACTCTTGATCCAATAATGTAAGGTTGGAACTTCTCAAGAGCAAAGACCACAGCCAAGAGCTCTCTTTTGGTTGTTGTGTAATTATTTTGAGCATCATTAAACATTAAACTAGCATAGTACACCACCCTCAACAACTTATCCACTTGTTGGACAAGAACGGCCCCCACCACCTCATTTGAAGCATCACACATAATCTCAAAAGGTAAACTCCAATCGGGAGATACTACTACAGGGGCGGATAAAAGACTCTTCTTAACTGACTTGAAAGCATTCTCACAAGCTTCATCAAATTCAAAAGGTACGTCAATGCTTAACAATCGGCATAAAGGGCGAGCAATCTTTGAGAAAACTTTTATGAATCGCCGATAAAAACCGACATGCCCAAGGAAACTTCTCACATCCTTAACATTGAGAGGAGGAGGTAGCTTCTCAATAACTTCAATTTTGGCCTTATCGACCTCAATCCCTTGTTCCGAAATCAAATGCCTAAGAACAAGGCCACTTCGACATTTAACAAGGAAATGCTTCTTCTCTTGCCAACTCATGTCCGGTCGAAGGTCACCATTTGGCAAATAGTTTGCAAAATCGGCATACCATGGTGTTTGAGCCACTTCAAACAAATTCTCGTGAGGCAAATTCTCACCTATAGCTATACCATCTCCACCATTCATGGTCATCCTTGAAAAGTGATTGGCCATCGCGTTTTAACACCATATACGGTTTTTAATCTCGATATCAAACTCTTGGAGCAATAAAATCCAATGAATGAGGCGAGGTTTAGCTTGGGATTTAGAGAACAAATAGCACAAAGTGGCACAATCACTATGGACTATGACTCTTGATCCAATAATGTAAGGTTGGAATTTCTCAAGAGAAAGACCACGGCTAAGAGCTCTCTTTCGGTTGTTGTGTAATTCTTTTGAGCATTATTAAGCATTAAACTATCATAGTACACCACCCTCAACAACTTATCCACTTGTTGGCCAAGAACGGCCCCCACCGCCTGCTTTGAAGCATCGCACATAATTTCAAAAGGTAAACTCCATTCGAGATCTACTACTATTGGGGTGGATACAAGACTCTTCTTAACTGACATGAAAGAGTTCTCACAAGCTTCATCAAATTCAAAAGGTACGTCATTGCTTAACAACCGACATAAAGGGCGAGCAATTTTCGAGAAATCTTTTATGAATCGCCGATAAAAACCGGCATGCCCAAGGAAACTTCTCACATCCTTAACATTGAGAGGAGGAGGTAGCTTCTCAATAACTTCAATTTTTGGCCTTATCAACCTCAATCCCTCGTTCCGAAATCAAATGCCCAAGAACAAGGCCTCTTCGAACCATGAAATGGCTCTTTTCCCAACTTAAGGTCAAACTCATTTCTTTGCATCAGGTTTGCACTTTTTCAAGATTTTTTAAACATTCATCAAAAGGGTCCCCATATATAGAATAATCATCCATGAAGACCTCAAGAAATTTATCGATTATGTCAGAAAATATTGAGAGCATACATTTTTGAAACATTCCTGGGGCATTGCATAGCCCAAATGGCATTCGATGAAAAGCAAACGTTCCAAACGGGTAAGAAAAAGTCATCTTGGCTTGGTCTTCGGGTGCGATTGCGATTTGATGGTAACCCAAAAACCCATCTAAGAAACAATAAGAATGATGGCCGGCTAACTTATCCAACATTTGGTCGATAAACGGGAGAGGGAGATCTTTCTTGGTGGCCGCATTTAACTTCCTAAAATTACAAAGAATTATTTT
This sequence comes from Phtheirospermum japonicum, assembly GCA_014905375.1. Classification (NCBI taxonomy): domain Eukaryota; kingdom Viridiplantae; phylum Streptophyta; class Magnoliopsida; order Lamiales; family Orobanchaceae; genus Phtheirospermum; species Phtheirospermum japonicum. The sequence goes on along the minus strand of BMAC01000356.1, from coordinate 489,467 downwards.
AAGATTAATTTTTGTATTTATAGTATTTTCAATAGAATTATCACAAAGTTAGTTTAAAGTATCACAATATTCACTAAAATTATTGCTAAAAACTTTTGTGAACAATGAGAAAGTTCATCCATAAATGTAGCAAGTCAATGTTTTAGTGAAAAGAAATCGACTTAACTCGAGTACAAAAAATGGTGAATATAAATTTCATTGAAATCTTTTTATTATTTCCAGCTACAAGAATGAAAATCTGATTCTATTAGAAGTTGTACTAATTTAAACAGAAGTATCACAACATCAACTTAAAGTATCACAAATCATAGTAATATTATCAAAAAAATTAAAGCAATGTCTTATTACATCAAACACTTTTTACGATATCATAGAGCAAGCTCGAAGTAAAAGTATTACACAGTTAGTTTTAATTATCAAAATATCAACTAATAGTATCATAAAAAAAATTCATCACAAAAAAATAAAACTATATGTATATGTATATGTAAACTTCATCCAAAAGTGTCACAAATTGCCTAAAGTATCACATTTTCCATTAAAAGTATCACAACTGTTTAGAAGAATTTGTGTACAAATTGCCTAAAGTATCACATTTTCCATTAAAAGTATCACAACTGTTTAGAAGAATTTGTGTCCCTTTCTTCATCATGCCAGCAGTCTCGAAGACCAGATTCCATATCTAAGACAGAAGAAAAACATCTTTATTCTTATTGTGATTGATCGAATCATCCCCTGCTCTCGTTGGCTTCGCAGCAACCGGGAGCTTGGCGTTACTTGGAAGCTGACGGAGATAGTTCTCCTACACTTGCAAATCAAAATTACTAAAACAAAATATTCAGACTAAGGTCTCTATAAACATGTCAACATAAAATAAGCAGAAAAGTTTTATTATCAATCAAAAGAAATAGTAAACCATAACGAACCCCAGTAACTGCTACAACCTTAGTCTCTGTTGGCTTTGACAGAAGCCGCTGAGGTGAAATGGGAATAGAATTGTCGAATTTTTTAACATCTACATGAATTAAAATGAGAGAAAAAATAAGAGTGATTAAATAAACTTCAAGAGAACCTAAAACAAAATTGAGGCTACTAAATAATTATCTTACTACTTGGAGTGATGCTTGATTGAGTATTTTATTTATTAATATCATACTAGACTCATATGAAGCATCATATAAAACAAACTATAACCAACAAAAACAACAAATAATCCAAGTCTTAAGTACCCTCGATGAGTAAGAACGGATATAAGATAAAAATTGAAGCTAACGCGATAGAATTCAAAAATCACGAATTAATTCACAATCAATAATGTATAATTTGCAATATTTTTAAATTATGATTTTCAAGATTTCTAATGATTTTCGAGTTTAGTGCGCTTAAGATGGACCAACCGCGTAAACCAAGATCAAGCTCAAGCCTTCCATCGTCGCCACTAGAACTGTACCAAATCGAGGTGGATGAGGATGATGAGAACGTCAAGTAGCTTCAAGAATGTTCTTCTTCCTACCTATGATTACACCATTGTTTGGTTAATTCGAATATAAACTGGATTCTTGTCAAAAAGAGGTTCAAGCTTTGAAGGCATGCAATGAGAGGAGATCAAAATAACACAGATGAACTGAGAATTATGATGAAATTATGAAATTGTTTTCCATGTAAGGTTTTAAAATAATCTTTTATCTTCATTCGATACAGGAAATTAATTTATCCTGCTAGTTTTGATAGCAATTAACAAACCCGAAAGAGATGGTAAAAAAAAACTTATTCTGAAAAGTATGATATAATATTTTTTTCTTCTTCTTAATAATATGTGGTGAAATGCAATAAGAAAATAAAGATTTTTAAACTTCTTCAAATCGATATAACCAACTTTCAAGACAAAGATTATTGCCTTTTCCTATCAGAAAAAATAAAAAATATTATTACTAAACCACTGTAAATTCGAGCCTTATTTGTTCTTGAGAGAAAGGGAAAATTGTTTTTTTGTTCCATTATGTTGTCCATTTTCCAATTTTGAACTAAGATATTGTCCACTATCAAAACACAAACACGAAGTTGGCAAAATCATCAAAAAAGGTACAAAGTTATCCAATCCGAGCTTGATGGATGACGTGGCAGGATCCAATCTTTATTTATCAATTTTTATTTAATTTTAATGCAGAAAAATAAAAAAAAGCCTGAACTACCCAAACTACCCCCAAACCCTTCACATCCCTCCACAATGGTTTTTATGGCCAAGTTCCTCAGCAAACACCACCCCACCATCGCCGTCACAATCCTCAGCTCCTCCGCCGAGTCAGCCTCGGCCTCCGTCTCCGCTGTCCCCTCTGTCACCTACCACCGCCTACCCACTGCCGCGGTGGTACCTGGTCTCCGATTCCTGAAATCTCCTCTTCTTCATGGTCTTCCTCTTCTAATTCTTCTTCAGACAAATAGGCCTCCAGCTTAAAACGAATGAACCTCGATCCAATTTTGAGAAAACCGCCATAATCTTCTTCCTCAATCATTGATTCTCAAACAAAGGGAAACGAAGGAGAGGCGGCGGCGGCGTATTTAGCAGAATTCTTCGAGGTGGAGGTGGAGGCACGGGGTTTTCAAGGCAAGCGTCTGTTATTGCTGGGTCCCTCTTTATTTTTATTTTCATCCCCTTCAAAGGACGAATTGCAGAAAAAATCAATTACGAATGCTCTGATTCTGGATTTCTGCGATCTGTTGAAGGGCGTCATGGAGATTTGGGTTGTTAAGGCGTGGGATCTCGAAGAAGAGCTCGACGGGGTTTTTGGTTAGGTTTGGGGGACAGCGGCGGTGGGGAGGCGGTGGCAGGTGACGGAGGGGACGGCGGAGACGGAGGCCGCGGCTGACTCGGCGGCGGAGCTGAGGATTGTGACGGCGATGGTGGGGTGGTGTTTGCTGAGGAACTTGAACCATTGTGGAGGGATGTGAAGGGTTTGGGGGTAGTTCAGGCTTTTTTTTATTTTCCTGCATTAAAATTAAATAAAAATTAATAAATAAAGATTGGATCCTGCCACGTCAGCCATCAAGTTCGGATTGGATAATTTTGTACCTTTTTTTGATGATTTTGCCAACTTCGTGTATGTGTTTTGATAGTGGACAATATCTTGGTCTAAAATTGGAAAGTGGACAACATAATGGACCAAAAAAGCAATTTTCTCTTGAGAGAAATCATGCCTTGAACATCCTGTAAAGAATTCAATCATGACCAAGTTATATAACCACTATAGAAAAATCAGAGAATACTGACGGGCAAAACTGTCAGCAAACCCATCAGTAACAACTTTACTGACGGGTTTGGTGCTGGTTACTACCCATCAGCATTTTTGGCATCGATAAATGTATGCTGATGGGATTATCCTACCCTGTCAGCACTTGCAGATGACCTACTGATGGGTAAAACCCATGAACAAAACCATGGTGGCATTTCGTGACCCGTTAGAATTTGTTGACGAGTACGATGGATGTCATCATATGCCGATGGTTTATGCCCGTCAGCAATCTCAGAATTTTGCTGACGGGTTATGCCCATCAGCATCCTCAGAATCTTGCTGACAGACGCATTTTATTATTTTTTCTACTTGTACCTTTGTCACAAATTAAAAATCAAATACGAAACATAATTTGTAGGTCCCAAAGAAATTAAATTAAATATAAAATATAATTATTAACATATCCTATAATGTATACAATTTAAATAAAATATCAAACATAAATATTCTAACAAAATGTTATGTTCCTAACATTACTACTCTAGAGAATCAGATAGAGGATCAGCTAGAGGATCAGAGGGAGGCTGCTGACGTCGCACTCTCATCGCCGCGACTACTTCCTCCATAACCTACTGATGTAGAGTCACCGCCATCTCAAGCCGTTCACTAGCTAGCGCCTAGTGCATCACTTGGAGCTACTCCTAATGTGCCCACTCGTTTGCCTCGAGATGTGTCTCGATCTGACTCTTAAAAGCATGCAGCTGCGTCTGGATCTTTGTGACACGGCTATCTGGATTAAGAAGGTACCACCTCTGGAAGTCTTCGTAGATATAAGACCTCCTAAGAATCCCTTGCTAAATCGGTGACCCTTCTTCACTCCGACGGTCTCTAGATAGACGTCGTCCTCATTAACGTCGGTCGGATCCTGTGATGAAGCACGTCTCTCTTCTAGACGAATCTAATACTCTTTATGCAATATTTTGATTGATGTATAATTTACCTTAACTAATATTAAAAACAAAAGATATACATATTTATATTAATTACATATAAATAAAATAATTACAAAAATCTGATGTGATACAGGATCAGTGAATGTGTCATCGGCCTCCGGTGCATAGTCAAAAAAAGCTCGAATGTAGTGGGTTCCCTGCCCATATCCTCACGCTCATGCTGTGTACAATATTTAAATTATATTTGAGTTTATCACTAATTATGAATTAATTAATTACTTGCGAGGTAAATTTACAAACACATTTAAATTTACAATGAGCTGACGTGCATAACCAATCACAGTTCAAGACCCGCCTCTGTGATTGGATATCCCAGTACCAGATCTACTGGGCTCGCTCATCACATTCCTGTTCGCCTACTCAGACTGCTTCTTATTCTTTAGCATCTCAAACTCCACTACCCATCTCCTCCAGATGTCCTCTCCCACGCACGCGGGCACCCTCCCCTCCATTCCCCACTTTGCCTTCCACTCGTGGAGACGGATGTGCCACGAGTGAGCCATAGAACTATAAAAATTACGTTGTACGACCTCCTCAGAATACAAACTCGGGCCCCGATAACAACGTCTCTATAAAACAAAACAAAACAAAACAAAACAATTTGATTAATAAAAATGATTAATTAAACACAACATTGACTTGCCGATCATCATGAAATATACCATCACGAACATTTTAAAAACTTTTCAAATATGAAATACTTACAATTCAACCTAAATTTTAAATTAATTGATAAATAAACCCCAAACTAATCCTAATTTTTGAAATCAAACCCACATATCTAAACAATTACAATCCAACTCTAATTTTGAAACATTCCAAATTATACCCTAAACTAGCCCTAATTTTCAAAATCAAACCAAATATCTAAATAATTACAATTCAACCCTAATTTCTCGAATTAAACCCAACAATAATAAGTATTTCCAAATCAACCACAACTATATAAATATTTGGGCAAAAGATTATATGCATCCTATACTATACGCGTTTTTGGGTTTGCATCCTAACGTTTTTTTTTGTAATTTAATGCATCCTGTGCTATACAAAATTTTGAAAGTGCATCCTGTACTATACAAAATTTTGAAAGTGCATCCTGTACTATACAAAATTTAGAAAAAACTAGTTTTATTAAATAAAAACTAGAATTTATTAAATAAATATGCAAACCATATTTTATCCTAACATTTACCGGAACTACTTTTATTAAATAAATAAAATTTATTATTTATTAAATGATAAATTTGGTGAGTTTGCACTTAATAAAATATTTAATAAAATATGCCGAAACTAATTTTAAATAAATAATAAATTCGCTGGAACTCACCTAAAGTATACGGGTTTGAAAATATGCAACCTCACTCGCGAGACTAGGTGAGTTTCGGCGAGTTGGGGCGAGTTGGCTGATCGAAGGATGCACTTTCAAAACTTTGTGAAGTACATGATGCATTAAATTACAAATAAAACGTTAGGATGCAAACCCGAAAAATGCGTATAGTACAGGATGGTTACAATTTTTTCCCTAAATATTTACAACCCTAAATTCTGAATTAATTGATAAATAAACCCCAGACTAATCCTAATTTTCAAAATCAAACCGAAATATGTAAATAATTACAACCCAACCCTAATATTTTGAAACATTCTAAATTATAACTGTTTTGCATGTAATTTTGGTGTTTTTGTCGTATTTTTAATTAAGGTTTTGTGTCGTTTTTAGTGGTTTTAAGTCGAGTCTCTTTAGGATATTAGGTTGTTTTCTTGTTTTAATGTTTTTGGCCTTAAGTATACGATGTTGGAGATGTTTGTGTGATTTTTGGGTTTTTAAGTTCAAAACTCTTGTTTAGTAGGTGGCTTAAAGAGTTAGATTCGCCCGGCGGACATTCTGGAATGGAAAATGAGAAAAACCGATCCAAAAGCAGCCCAAATCGACTTGAAGCAGCCCGAATCGACTGGACAACAAAGAATGGAACGGAGCTGCAAAAGGGTAGTCGATCGACTGCTCTTCAGTCGATCGACTGCACACCTGTCAATCAACTGCATCGCACGAAGCTTCAGGACTTCTGGCATTTTTGAAAATTTTGCCCCTACAAACAACTATATAAACCCCACATCTTGCCCCAAAGAAGGAATCAACTCTCCTCCCAACTCTTGCATGGGTTTGGGATTTATTTTCTCTCTAATTTTTTAGATTTAGTTTCTCTCTATAGATCTTAAATATAATTTCAAGCTTTTTCTTGAGTTTGTAAGCTCAAGAAGAATCCAAGACATCACTTGGATTTTTATTTTGGATTGCGATTTCATTCAAGTTTGTTATTTCTTTCTTTAATTCAAGTAAGCTTTCCTTTATTTTCTTCCCCGTTCTTCAATTTCAAGCTTGTTCTTCAATTTATGCATTTTTGCCTTAGCTCTTAGATTTGTTGTTGGATTTTGTGATTTGGCTATGGAATCTAGGTGAGTGACACACCAAGATCATAGATCGGGTCCTTGCATTTTTATTTCGAGTATTTCATATGTTTTTTTTGGTTTTTATTTTCATGCATAGTTTTATATTGAACCATAGATCTACTCTTAGTTATTTCTCGTAAAGTTTTTAACTTCCACGTCAACTTTTATTGATTTTTCCATTAGTGCTTTCAATTTTTGTTAATTCTCATTTTTGAACTTTCATGATCATGCATGCATAGTTGTACCTTAGGTTGTGCTAGTTGTACTTTGTTGTTTTCTTGCTTATATTCATTATTGTCAATACGACATATGCACGAGGCATTCGAAATACTTGCATTTACTTTCATTGTTAGTCGTAGTTTCATCTAGTTCCCATTTATTTCCATTTTCCTTTAATTTCAGAATGCTAAAAACACATTGATCTCTATAATCAATCGAATTCCGATAATCCCAAGCCACACGAACCTTCTCTATGCTACACCACCAAAACTCTTCTCTTATAAATGATGCTGTTGCAACTCGGCTTGGTTAAGGTTTTCAATTTGCTTGGAGTTTCTTTGTGTTCTTAGTTTTCTTTTGTATTTAACCTTTTTCTTGGGTGTATGCAAGTGAATTCCCACATGAGCCTACTCCAAGGTAACACATACAATCCTTATGGCAATGGAGGTTACATTCCCAACATGGGAGGGCATGGTGCAAACCATGTTGGAAATGGGGTGAGTTATAATGGTTTTGGAAACATGGGAGGGCATGGTGCAGACCATGTTGCCAATGGTGGAATCGGCTATGGTCAACCTAACATGGGAGGGCATGGTGCAAACCATGTTGGGTCTAGCAGCTTCATGGGTACGAATGGTTCGTATGGAGGATATGGTGCTGCCACTCACTTTTCGAATATGAAAAATATGAATCCCGATCCGTATGGCTATTATGGTGCTCCCAATCATTGTCCAAATATGTCTACTGGTGGTTTTGTGAGTCCAAATGGAAATGTGGGTGGCCAATATATGGAGGTCCTCATACTTACAATTTCAATCATGCCCCGAGTGGTGCCAACAATAGTGCTCAAAAACCCGATCCGTATAAGTTGTTTGGAGGTGTGAGCTCCAATGCCCAAAATGACCCCCCCCCCCCCCCCCTCCATCCTCATTATGAAAGAATGTCAACAAATCCTTTTTGGGGGCGATTATTCCATCTTGCGTATCACTTCCTCCCGAGCAAAAATCTTCTCAAACGATGTATTCTAGTGCCAATGAGGTGAGTGAAGCTCCCTCCTCTTGGCACTACTGCAGAAAGTAGATACAAAGGCGCCTCATCCACGGCGGTTCTGGAAAACCGCCGTTAAATACTTTTTTACGGCGGTTTTCCAAAAAAACGCCGTTAAATCGGTCATTTAACGGCGGTTTTCATAAAACGCCAGTATATACGTGCCTCCGTCCCTCGGGAAGGACGTTTCTACGCCGGCTGATGTTTCAAGCGGCAAGGCCTCGTGAGGTGATTATGAATGTTCCTGTGCTTTGATTTGTTGTTTCGTATTCCCAGTTTTGATTTTCTGTATTACATATGAATGTGTAGAAGATGTATCAGTGGCACTTCTATAATTGCTGAACTTTGAGAATTTTTTTTAGTACGGTTAAATGAGCTGTTCTTGGTTGAGCTGAGCTCACTTGTACATCCTATTACTTGCTTGTGAGGAGTGTTTTGTACTTGATGGTCAAGAATGGAACATGAAAAATGTGATTCAGATTACTGTTTCCGTGAGTGCGGAGTGTTATGAAGATTTCTTCTGGTATAACTAAGCAGGAAAGCCAATCATGTTCAGGTGATTTGCTTTAGGTGAAGTGAATTAAGAAGAATTAAGTATATTCCTTTTTGTTATCTAACTAACTGCTGATTTATTTTAAAAAAATTGATTGTCAGTGTGGCAGGAATGATCCTTGTTGGGTTTGTAATTAAGTTTATCCTATTTATTTTGAGTCCCATATCTAATATTTTTAGTTGCATTTGTTTTTTTTTTTTATATTATTATTATTACTATTATTATTATTATTATTATTATGGTATTTCTGAATTGGCTTCATATGTTAACATTCTCAATCAATCCATTCTTTTTTTCTTCCACATAATCCATTTCTGTTTGGCGATTTTTTGTTATACAGAGATAAATTTGTTGAGGAACCACCCGAGGATCGAATTGCTCGTATCAAGGACCGATCCTTCACTTTCACGTATTTTATTTTATTCCTTTTAGATTCTGATTAAATTGTGAAGAATTAGAGGAAGTTGAGATTTAAAATCACTAAAAAATACGTTGTTGTTTTTTTTCTTTTAAATTAAATGAGAAATCGGTTTATTCGAGATTGGTGATGAAGCCCAACGGTGAATTGCAGAGGTTGACCTGGATTCTGACAAGCGGGATCTGGAATTTATTCTGGTACGCTCCGAAGGACCAGTGCGACGATTACAGGGAGTGTGGGGTTTACGGGATATGCGACACGAATGCGTCGCCGGCCTGCAAGTGCATGAAAGGGTTCGGGCCGAGAAACCCGCAGGCCTGGAGTTTGCGAGACGGGTCGGACGGGTGTTTTCGCGAGAGATGGTTAGACTGCGACACAGACGGTTAGACTGCGACCGCGTATTGCACTAAAAGGTATAAAAAAAACTATTCATTATAACCGCATTTAATTCAACTGTATCGTTTCGTTCTATATGAAAAATGCACTATATCGAACCACAATCATGGGAGCAAATATGATTTTAGAAAATTAGGGAAAGGCTGTCTTATTGAACATTGTGAATAAGAAAAGTTGTTCCCATCGTTGTGTTATTTTATCATCTCTGTGTCTTTTTTTACTACCTTGAATTCACTTCAAGGTCCTTTCATTAAGCCTAGTAATGAAAAAGCAACTATTAGTAATTCTTAGCTTGAACATTTTGAGTTGGCTGACATTATAAACCAACACATTAATAAAATAAAATAAAATAAAAAGGAATCCTAGAATATCATCTGCAGGCAATTACATTAAGACAAAGTGCAAATGAAAGGAAAATTCATTGCTTGAAGTTGAAATCTGCTGGATCATCGTTGTCGGGTCGGAGAAATTTAAGAGTTTGCTCTGTTTTACCAGGAAGCATGCTAGAAAATCACCCGGGACAAGAAAAAACTGCAAGCAAAACAAATTAATCTTACGTCAAATTATGTTGAAAATTAATTAAAAATATTATTAATTAATTAGGGTTGTATTAGTCAAATTTATGTACTTATTAATTTTTAACAAGAAKTCTTAAATAATATTTAATTTGAAATGGAGTAAGTAATAAAATTATCTCAGATCCGCTTTATAGTAACAAAGTCTCAGAAACATACTCTATTGCCTAAAATTGTTTGTGTATTAATTACATGTGAAACTGAAGATCATAAGACAACTAATTACAGTGCTTGAAAGAATTTAATGGACTTGTAAGTTTTATCAGGCATTATCGTAAATAAATAATGCATTAACAACAATTATTAAGAAAAAAGTAAATAAATATTTGGGATATAATTATATAAACATGCCTATGTCCTTGCAGGTCATCACTCGACAATGTTTGGAGGCATTATCYTATCTGCATGGTTTGYGAATCGTCCATTGTGATCTAAAACCGGAAAATATTCTGATCAAAAGTTATCAAACATGTGAAATAAAGGTTATCGATCTCGGCAGCAGTTATCAACGGTTATGGTGATGGGCGCGYGCTTGAAGCTGGTGTTAAGATTTATTCCATGAGGGTGGACTCTGTACWTTCAGAGGCGTGGAGCCCGGAGAAATCCCGTCGTTGGCCCATTTGGGGCTTAATCCGAACGTGCCGATGGGGCAGGTATGAAATTGATTTTGATTTTAATTATAGTTTYGTTTATTAGTTTGGATTATGCAAAATAGTGGTGATGTTATTATCAGCTCCGTGGTTAAGAATTGTGGGTTTTGGAGTGTTTTGATTTGGATTTACACGAATGTGGTTAAGAAATTTGGATTATTGTTGCATTTGTTATTTACTTTCTGTTTATATGTTATTTTGATGGTTTAATTGTATTGATTTGCTGTAGTGTTGGGATGGTAATTGTTTATAAGAAGTATTGATTTGCTGTAGTTGGGATGGTACTTGATTATGATATATATCATCTTGGATGGCTTATTTTTGTGTATATGGTTTCATTTATTTATTT